>BQKZ01002727.1:37863-51804 GCA_036244855.1 Temnopleurus reevesii | reverse complement strand
GCTAAAATGACGCTGGTCTCTCGACTAACAAAACGTTATTCCAGCTAACATGACGCTTGTCTATCGACAAACAAAACGTTATTCCAGCTAAAATGACGCTGGTCTCTCGACTAACAAAACGTTATTCCAGCTAACATGACGATGGTCTCTCGACTAACAAACGTTATTCCAGCTAACATGAAGCTGATCTCTCGACTAACAAACGACTATATGGAAAAAAATGTAATCAGAACAAAATGTTGGCTGTATATGTCGATGACGTTCAAATTAATAAATTCCAAATTCCAAACGTTATTCCAGCTAACATGAAGCTAGTCTCTCGACTAACAAAATGCTGATAAATCATACTAGACTAATAACAAGAAAATCGTGTTAGTCCATCTTTATTCCAGCAAACTAGTTAAGATGGGACTGACTTGACTTGTAACGTTTTAAATGAACGCTTGGATCTGATATTAATGATAATTAATTAATGATAGGATACCATTTTCTTAAAGCCATGTTTATAATTTCCCCCTTTTTTTAACAGAAGCCGTTCCAGTATCAAAGATCAAAGAGTCGCTAGATCTGAAGAGGATCACAAGAAACCCATGGCACATCCAACCCATCTCAGCTATCACAGGAGATGGACTGCTCGAAGGGATGACCAAGATCGCCAAGATGGTCAAGAACTTTAAAAATGAAAACATGAAGAAAGAAAATGCATCTTCGTGATCGTATATGAAGATAACCTATGTGAAAGCGAGACAATTATATAAGTGTTACATTAATGATCGCTTTACATTAGGGACACAGTGCATTGATATCTGGAGTGAGGAAACGAAACATGCATCTAACATTCCATGTAGAGCAAGATGCTCATGGTCATGACTTGCATGGTCATGCAAGTTATTTGGTGTTGGGCCTCCTCACTAAGAGAGACAATGACTATGCGCAATAAAATGTGGGAAGAAACATCTTAACACCGATATTTTGACAAAAAGATAATTGTGCCAGGACTGAATCACAACCGATTTGTAGTGTGGTCTACGAGTGGTCTGCGTGCAAAGTAGGTCAAGCAGTGCGTGGTAAGTACATTTTTGGTGGTTGCAGAAACGACACAGAGCACGCAACCTGAAAAACTGGTCGACCAGTTCTTTTTCTACGACTTGTCTGCTTCAACTAGCCGACGGGAGCACATTTTGCCTTGTATATCTTGTTCATTCTTTCTACTTTATTTATGTTTCAAAGGGGTATTAACCTCAGACATTAATGTATTGTCATTCATGTCATTGGAAAGAGAGAAATAAGTCAAATTATCAAAGTGTGAAAATTTGAGCAAAATCTGATGATCCATTTGAAATTCATGAATTTTCACATTTTGATTTATAGCCCTCATGGGCTCAGTGAGTTTGTAATGGCTGACAACATTCTACACATAATATCAAATTTTCTGCTATAAAGACCCTTCCACCTCATCCTGTTTGTGGCCTGTTCATTTGTATTGAGGTAGAGAGTCCTGTGTAATACTGTTAGCTACTATCCATGAGGGTATGGGATTTGTTTTTTGTTCAAGTATAATATGGATATATCAATTCTGCAATCATTCCAGAGAGAAAATGGTGACTCCGTAATTGAAACATGACATTGATCCACTTTTATTTATTATTTTTATAAATCAATGTAGAGTTATCAATTTATGACAGTTGTCAATTCAAGGATGCTGATTTGTGGTGTAAATGCTATTTTCACAGATTATTTACCTTATTTTTCTTCATTTCCTGGCAACATATCATTGTCAGTATGAAATTCTCCTTTGATCTCGGAGCAATATTCATATCTAAAATTTTTATTCTATCACTTCAATCAATCGTCATCTTTTAAAAGGTCAAGATTTTAAAATATCTTCTTAACATCTTTAGTTCTTGTATTTCCAGTGTAATAATGATGCTTCTTTTTACAAGACCGGTAAAATAGGCCCTATAACTCTTTTCAAATTGCAAGGGAATTTATTTCACCGCCTTGCATTTTGGTAAGGTCCCATCAACACCATACTAAAAGTCCAACAATTATGACATGGAAAATATGTTAATTTGCATGATATGCAAATTAGCCTCAGTCATTTTTATCTTTAACATTAGTCACAGGTATCAGATTGAATCGAATAAAGACATGGCGGCATAATTCATATTTTAATGTTCAGTAAACAAGATGAATATAACTTTAGATCAATATTAGTAATATAATTTGCATATTAGCTCCCGCCACTTAGATAAAAGCAGCCATTATCCTAGAGATACAGAGCAAAGTGACCAAACCTATGTTTTCATGGTTTAGGAACAAGTTGTACATACTTAGTTTGATAATATCAATATAATTTTGCATAATGTGCTACTACTTATATGCAAACTGAATGAGGCAAGGGAATTGACCAAACTTCTGTAGTCACGTATGGGCACGTATCTAGGTTAGAACTATATTTTGCATAACATGTAAACTGTTTAACTACAAATATGTAAGTTAGCTCATGAATCTGTATATATAATTAATAATTTCTCAACAATTATGGATTATAACGTCACCCTTAAAAAAAACCCTCTCGACAGCTTGATGTCAAAGTATGCTGCAAAGCCCCCCCCCCCCCCCCAATAAAAAGGTGATAATAACTCCAGTCCTGCTTAAAACGTCCTAAACATTTTCGTCATTTCCAGACCGTTGCTAGGATTCTGAAATCAAGGAACGTATCCCTTTATAAGAGATGGGGATGGAAAGACACCCATCTGAGAGGCATTGGGAATCAGAAGAACTGCTCCTAACTGCGACGGACTAAACAAAAAGGTGGTGAACGCCATGGGCAACCAACATGGCAGGCATGACAAAGGATCGAGCTCCCTGTCCACATGATAATAATATCTCTTATTTACCCAGGGTATTCACTATCAACTGTAAGCTGTTCTTCCAGCTGGCCCTGCATATAACGTAAATTTATTATTACCTTTCTCCATTCTTAATTTCCGAGCGCCCTGGCAAGATGGCAGATGGTCCCATTTTAAAAAGTATTTGCTATGACTCGGCCGGGGATCGAACGCACGATCTTCCGTCCATGGGACAGACGCTCTACCACTGAGCCACTCTAACGCGGTTACGTTATAGTATGTTCTTAGGTACAAATATTTATGTAGTGGCAAAGGGTATCCTATTTTTCTTACTGGCCCTCCGAGCTCCTAAATATCGAGTTATAAATTAACCAGATTCTTTCAAATTCCAGGCCTTGGGTGCCATTCTGAATGACCTCCATTCCCCTAACGCCAGATCTCCTTTTTACCATTTGTATAAAACATGACTAAGAGGTTTTACGTCCTGGTACCATATTCTGAGGGCATACTTACAGATCTAGACATGGAGAGAGAATTTATGCATCTAGAAGATTGGTTATTATAGTAGGTCCCCCACGATCGACTCCATCATCATTATTAATCTTATATCATCATGGAAAATATGTCGGAGTTCAGCTGGTTTTTTTAAGGAGTTGCTTGAAATTTATAATGGTTGCCTTATCTGCAATCAATAAAGACAATCATTAGAATATGTTGATGATTAAAGGTTAAATAATTTAATAGCATTATGCAATTGGTTATACTGTTTTAAATGTATGCTCACCTTCTCTAATGCCCATGGGAGCCATTGGTTTGGCCACTTAGCTTGTCTCCATCCGACAATTTGATCCATAGTTATGTATGGAAACTATTTTTTTCTATTTCATTTCGATGAATAAACTAATGTGCATATACATGAACTTGAAGTATTAAATATTATGCGAATTATGTTGCAAAATAAAGGTGTCCCCATCTGGTTTGACGACCATGAAAAGACGGGTTCTGTCACTTTGCTGGCATCATTATGACATCTTGATCAATATGCATAAGGAGATAAGCTAATTTGGATATTCATGTACTGAAACTATGAAATATTATGCGAACTATATTGAAAATTCTAAACTAAATTCTCGGGTCATATAAAATTGATTGTTAATGTCTTTACTTCATTTACTTTATCATAACGATTATTGAATTTTATTGATTAAGTTTAGTGATTATTTCAGAAGATTGATATTATCTTTATTTGTAGAGCGTATATCTGCATCACTGTTTGTATATAAATAAAATAAGTCTAAACATCACAAAGATGAATGAACGATAGACCTATAGTATAGTTTAGATTTATTCAGGGTTGTAGTGATGTGTATTGAGGCAATGGGTGACTTCAAGTAAGGTGTTCGGTGTTGGTGTTGGTGTAGAGAGCAAAACGGTCCGTAAACCGAGCTCCAACACCGTTGGTCAGTTTACAGAAGTGATACAGAAACGACCGGAAATACGTCAGAATCTTGCGACTGTGCGAGGTCTACCCCAAACACCGACGACTTCAAGTTTGGTGTTGAGGCTGGTGCTGGTTTTGCTACAACACCAACACCAGCGTTCAACACCGTACTTGAAGTCACCCAATGGACAGTATACGTCAATAGTGCTTCACACGTGACGCCCAGGATGCATATATTTTATATGTACCTGGCTTTCATTTATTCCCAGATGGCTTGACGATTAGAATATGCACTCAATACAATGATATTAAAAGTGATTATGACGTCACGTGTGTTGGTGGTTCATTTGTAATCTTGGATATAAATAACATAGATCTTAAATGAATTATTTCTATGTCATCTCAATTCGGCTGGCCGTATGAGGAAGTAATGAAAATATGTGGATATTTGTTTGACTATATTAAAAGATGAAACGTATATTTGTCACGTGGGATTGACACTGATTGTAGAGTATCGATCCCATATCATCCAACACATATATTTACGCTCTGACAGACATTAAAGTGTTAGGTGCGTTTCAAATGTCGTGAATTATTGTGATTATTTACGCTGATGGTAAAAATGACTTGCATATAGTTGTAAAACTCATACATTAATTTAAATAGTTATCAATGAAGGTTTTATTATATAAAGACACCTGTACCCGGCCCCCCCCCCCACACACACACACACATGCACATACAGCGCATCACTCACAAACAATGTTGAAACATGAAATTATAAATGATTTATGATTTTATGAAGGTATTTTTGCCCTCGCAAAATTTTCCCCTTTAGCTATAGGCTACCTCCTCGTTCAGTGAATCAAATTTCATCTTTTGCCGAGTGAACTAGATCTGTTCCATTGCACAAATAATGCATTCATTATGTGTTTTATATGATATATGATACTCTTACATTACCTTGGCCTTCAAGTTCACATAATGTTGATTAAAAATCAAATAAAAAGTCTCCAAAATTAGCACTTCACAATCCGCGACATCTTGTTTGTTTGCGTATTCTAGTTACTCCATTTAGCTTAAGGTGTGGTTACACCGGCCGAGCGGAGCTCTAGCGGTCCTTTAGCGGCAGGGATTTAGTCTGCATGGACATACCCTATTTCGTTGTGTGCATGAGCAGAGTGCGATACAGGGTCTGCGCATAGACTCACCGAAAGTCTAGGGTCTGTTCTTGCAGACTAAATCCCTACCGCTAAAGGACCGCTATAGCTCCGCTCGGCTGGTGTGACCACACCTTTAGCTGAGCGCGCAGCTGGTCCACAGTGTGTGCAGCTAGTGGTTTTATGGTGTTGTAATTGACTGTTTATTGGACATGGATCCACTGCACTGCAGATGGAGCCAAAACTGCACAAGTGGTGGGTTAATTGTTAAGACCGAAAGATCATCTTCAATCAGCAAATCAGATGACGAGAATCTTACTCGGTGTCTTATACAGTAATATGAAACATTAGGCATTACAAAAGCTAGGCGGACATCGTCCACAGGAACGGAGAACTCTTTTTGACGCCGAAATCTATATAGACACACAGCTTGGTATAGGAGTTTTATAAGGTCCCCCATCTGCCCATCATTAAGAGACCCTAGCACACAACGAATACAAAATCGTGAAATATTATCTGATCTCAAAATAACTTAAATGTATTTTCTTTATGCCAAATCCCCCCCCCCCCAAAAAAAAAAAAAAAAATAAAATAAAAATAAAAAAAATAAATAAATTTTAAAAAATACAAAAAAAATACAAAATACAAAAATTGAAAGGGCGTGCCTTCAGAATCGCAATTTGACGAATCGATTCCTCTTCTTTGCCGGAACACGATATAAACTATTTCCGAAAAAGAATTATGTGGGCCACGGGACAATAGGTCCGTACGTCATGTATTGAACTGTGCGGATACAACAATCACAAGCCGGTTCCGATTTGAATAGCATTACAAATGATCATGAAATTAGCGTTCGACTTGATTTGATGGAAATAGATTACATCGTGTTGGCCCAGCTTTTTGTGAGAAAGCCTTATAACATTGATGTAGTGTCTGGACATACATAATTTTATATATATGTGTATACATGTATATATTATGCATTGCGCACTTTGTTTTGTTGTAAAGGCGATCCCAACACAAGCTGTGCTTTCAGGGTACTCGCCTCCTTTATTTTGTTTTACTTGTGATGTTATTTTGCATTGATTACGTATATGAAAAAGGAAATAAATCAATTCAATTCAATTCAATTCAACATTCATTCCAAATATCAAAGGATTCAGAGGGGCATTAATCACAGATAGATGTTAGAGCTTTAGAGCGGCTGATGACAATACAGACTATTTTGAATGTTTATCATTTCGATGATCAAAATTCTACCACAAATAGGATATCTAGTTTCATATTTACTTGATTACTGATTGCTCGTACTCAAATCTTTTGTAATTTTGTGAATTTGTAAAGTGTCACTTTCTATGTTGGTTATTGGAATTTTCATTGCTGAGAAAAAATAAACTATTGAACTATTGAAAAAATGGAATAACTTATAATGGTATGGCGTCAATCACGATTGAACATTTTTGGAAGCCGGAACCAATCTAAATCTTGCTAGGTTGATGTCCACTACATAACCACTTAGCTTTGGACATCATGTACAGACAAGAGTGCGTAATTCAATTCTGAATGCCTAAAGTAGCTTAATATATGTCTTTTTAAGCAACGCTTTGTATCCTTTGGAAAGAGCGCTATATAAATTCAATTATTATTATTATTATTTATTGTTCGACACATAATTTGCACTTCGCATACTGCGCTTCTAAACGTTATTGCAGTTGTCTTTCCGATCATTTGTCATGTTTGTTAAACAATTGTTCGCTCTTTTATGTAAATTCATGTCAGTTTCGACAAATAGTTTATACTGTCCTGATATTAACATTATGGTGTAGTAGTATGAAACGTCGGTAGTCTAGGATCTGGAGAAGGGCCTTAGGACTTCAAGGTTTGAAACAAAGACATTTCATGACTTATTTCATAACAATATAATCAGATGGGGGTAACATACGCTTCTACTGATATAGTGCTGTGAAAAATACCCACGACACCAAGCGATCGAACCCATGACATCTCAGTAACGAGGTCAATGTCATGACCGATAGACCATCGGAATTCTCAAGCGAGAGTCTATGAAACAAATTGACTAATCGTACTTAAAGGGGAATTACACCCAGACAATAATGTACTGTCAGTAAATGAAGATAAATCAAATGAACAAACTGTGAAAATTTGAGCAAAATTGGATCATTCGTTCAAAAGTTATGAATTTTCAAAGTTATCATTTCCACCTGTGCTGGGCATCCTTGAATTGGCATGCGTATCGCTAATTAGCATAATCTGTGATGTCATACATGGAGAACTCCTCATTCACTTTGTATATAAATTTATTGAAAATGGATCAATATCACATTTCAAATGAGGAATCAACGCCGTTCTTTCTGGAATGCTTGCAGAATTGATGTGGCTATAATATATTTAACCGAAGAAACTAAATTTTGTCTACTTTTCTGGAAAAAGAGGAAAATGTTAAATTTTGTGTACAAAGCGAATGGAGAGTTCTCCATGTTGGCAGCCATTTTGTGCTTGTACGTTTGTCAATTTAAGGAGCCCATGAGGGGTGTAAATAAAAACTTTGAAAATTCGTAACTTTTGAATGGATTATCCGATTTCGCTCAAATTTTTACAGTTTGTTCATCTTATTTTTCTTCATTTAATGATCGCAATTTAATGTCTGAGTGTAGTTCCCCTTTAATAAACCAGTATCTCATCATATATCACACCACGGATTGATGTAAACGGATCTTCAGTTCTCCGCGGCTTCATGTAATTCCAATGGAGTGGGGCTGGAGCAAGCTTGCAATACAGACTCCAGGCAGCTAAATGCGCGCACCATGTGGGGAATGGCAATTCCGGGGCTCGAGCCCCCGGCTGGGAGTTATAGCGCGCCGCATCTCAATAAATTTATTGTACGCTCCTAAAATTGCTGAGGGGCACAAAACTTTAGCTCTTTTTTTTTTTTAATTTTTGTTATTTGCTTGTCAGCTTGTCAGTTTGCACAAAGTTAGTCGAGTCACGCGGTCCCCAATTCCTTGTGGTCATCTCTAGCTCTCAATGAGTCTCTGTGTAGTCCAGTTGAGGACTGAGTGAGTGAATATGCAGAGGTGGGTGCTATCAGAACACTCAGTCCTCAACTGGACTAGTCTCTGTACAGAGAGAAGCTACAGTCACCGAACCAGGAAACATGTCAGAGACGAGTTGATATATCACTTCTCACAAGTATATAGGGCTCCCTCTTGCGAGTACCACATTGTACAAACTTCCCGCTCAATGCATATTTAGAATCGTTCATAAACCTCCCATAATATTACAAGGCTCAAAACTTGCATGGACTGTACAAGATTATAATCGTCTGCAGAGGAAAAGCCGAAGCTGGATTAGTCATACTCAACGCGCTAGCAAAAACCCAACGGACCATCAACATGATCAAACGGGATATTAGTTGTGAAGTAGGATTAGATTCATACCCCCATCTTTGATATCGTCTGACTTTTCTATTTTCACTTGTTTGTTTGTGATCATGAAGAAAATAGTGGACATTGTACTTCAGGTGACATACATGACATACACTGCGTGAAGTGGTTTAGATGCTAAATCGGTACAAAGTGATTTTTTCAGGTGAAAGGACGAAATAGATTATTAGAAGACCGCTCATCTTTTCAAGCTGCTCTTTGACACAATCTCGTTTTAAAATAGTTCAGCCGTCTAGATCGTATTTCTTCGTCGATTCTCGAGCATTCACAATCATGACAACAACATGACCCGACAACTGAAAATTTAGAAGGATCCTGTTATTCGATGTTATTCACATGAGAAGACGAGCAAACTTAGGTATAACCCTGGTGATATAATGAAGTTGTTCCGCTAGACCATATTGCTAAAACCTGCCAACATTTGAACTGCAGGAAAGAATTCTGAAGCCATTTCCAAAAGAGTGATGCGTGGAGGGGAAATAGATTGCGATAGGATCACTTTGACCCCCTCCATTAGTCTTCGAGGGGTCTATCTCGACTTCAAGCCATCATCAGGAGGTCGTAGTTGTACGTGGTCGTATATTTCTTCTCATTGGAGTCGTTGACGAAGACATCCCTGATCATGGGTCACGTGATGGGAAAGTTATCGGATATTTTGAGTGTAGATTGCAGGTTCCCGATCAATGGAGACAGGGAATCAAGGATATTAATGCTTGGATTAGATGCAGCAGGTAAAATACATTCTCACATTCTCAACTTAACTTCAGTCATAGTTGATCATTTAGATGGCCATTATTTAACCTATTCAACTGTAGGTGAAAGGATGGAGGGTAACTGTGCAGAAACTTTAGACGAAATTGAACTACAGGAAATTCTAAGTTATTATTGGAGGCATAATACAAAAATGTATTTACGAGGAACGCCTCGGAAAATATGTTTGTGTGTGTGTGGAAGAGGGGGGGGGGGGGTAATATTTGCACGAAACGGGGTCGGTAGACTCCACCGTCTCTAAAATCTACAAATTACCATGTTTGTAAATGTTTGTAAAGTCTGTACAAAAAAATTAAGAATATGTAGACCACAGAATCAAGGCGATCTACCAGAAAAAATTAAAAAACCTGATTGAATAACCTTTCCTGAGCCCCATTAGTTGTATCTTCCCTTCAAAGTCGGTTCGTGAAAATGAATAAAACTGAAAATGGACTATATATAGTTCCATTCATATCACTTACATTACACACTATATTGAATCAATATCATGCCCCACCGTAGAACGCTCCCTTTAATTTACAAATAACGATTGGCGCAAATGTCGAAAATCGACAGTATTTTCTATTAAATAATAATAATAAAAAAAAAACACAACGTGTGGTGCATGAGAAAAATAGTAATTCTGATTTGTTCATTTATCAATTTGTTATTTCATTTAAACAGATTTATTCAGGATAACAAGATCAATTAAAAACTGTATTACTATAGGGTCCTGCGATTAAAAAGATTAACATAGTAAAGCAAGAACATTGGAATATAGGTTATTAAATTAAAAAGATCAAAACATAATACATACATGTATACATGACATAAATATGAATTACTTATTTATGAATAAAAAATACATTAAAAAATAAAAGTCAAGTTTATCGTTATAAAAAATAGGTTAAATATAAGATAATGAAAACAATAGAAAAGTAATTGTTACAAAAAAAGATTAATCATTGAAGGAATATGATTTTTTACTTCTTAAAAATAATGTTTTATATTTATATTCAAAACAGTCCAGATATATTGAATTCTGCAATTCATTTGGGATATCGTTCAACGTTATTGCAGCGGAATCTTTGAATGATTGTTTTAAATAGTCTAGGTTTAGGAGGAATGACATTTAGTGAATCGGCATTTCGTGTATTAAACCATGGATACCATGCAGATCAAACCACATTTCTACTTTCTAAAAGAACAAGAGGAGTTAGTACAATACAAGATTGCATTTACAAGATTATTTTACCAGATTATTTTACAAGATTATTTTACAAGACTACATTTACTTATTCAACTATGCTCTCCAAGTTTCAGGCCCAATTTTTAAGAAAAAAATACAATCATTTTCTTGGTTTTCTGATTTAATGAAAAAAAAAACTTTTTATCAGTGGTGTCTCTTTCTGTTATTCAATAACGGGTGGTGCTATGTCTGCTCTGCTTAGACCACCACCCGTGTTCCACAGTACAGAGGGTCGTCCTAAAAATGGAATCTCTACCCATGTTCCACATTACAGAGGGTCGTCCTANCTAGAGTAGAAATGAAATCTCTCCTCTTTTGAAGTGCCAAAAACCCACATGATGGATTTGAATAATAATTTGTCAGGAAAATCTCTCGTAGATTCCCAGTAAAAAAAAATGTTTGCGGGGCTTCGTATTATAAAGGGAGATTCTGAACTATCATAAGAGCCTTTCATAGTGGACATCTTAACGGGTATTAGCTACTGTACCGAAAGAGCTTTAGGGCTTAAATAAGCCGCTTTTGAGAAGTCCTTAAAATGCTCGACAAGAATTAAAGTACGTTATGAATACATGAGCAGGAAGAAGTATGTTTGCTGAGTTAAAGGTATTAACCGTCACACCTGATATGTATTATGTATTTTATCATAATGTATATAATCCAAGGATATTCATTGACGAGTTGTGTTGTCATTCGTGGATGTAAGGAGAATTGAGTTATGCACAAAGTTGTCTTCAAAACTTTTCAGACTGCATTTCTACAGTAGATGTTGCTTGGCTCTATTGATTAAGTATACGAAACGGAGGGAATGGGTGGGACCGGGGGTCGGGGGTCGAGAAGGGAAAACAAATACTTTTAAGGATATGCAAGCCTGAAACCACTCCGTTGGAACCAAATCCTTCTACAGACTATCCCTCATTATGTCCACTAAAGTTTGCCAAAGTTTTCCAGGTCATATGGTCTGGGTTGATAGATGTCTTTATTTACTATGCTAATGACTTATCAATGACTAATTTACGTCGTCTCAAGTGTGTACACAGATCATTGAGTTCCACTATAACAATTATTACGTAATTATATAGTCCATGGTTGGACGTGGCTTTACCATGGTTTTACACGAAACCTAGAAAAATATGCATGCAAATGCAGCATATACAGCAAAAAATTATATTGTTAATTTATTTATTTATGTATTTTCTTATTGATCAATAATTTAGCATTATTCCCTCACTACAAGATTTTGGTATCACGAGTGGTTCTTCATACATGAACATAATACAAAGATGTTGCATGGTAAGATATAGCCTACACGGACATAAATATGCATTGGTATTCTTTGTGTAATAATAGGTAGGCATTTTGGGTTGTGAAGCATAAACGTTCATATCAATAGTTCAAAAAATATTATTATCATGATTTCCTTTTACTCACTAATAGAGCAAACTGGATTCCCTTTGTCATATCGATTGCACAATATCATTATAATTCGTTTAGTGGAATGCGGAAACCATACAAATAATTAGAAATATTCATACAATTTCCTTTAGCCTTGTTATATGGGAATTGTGAGAATGAACTAAGGAAAGTTCAACCAGCCACAAAACGGATCTCCTTGATCTCTGATTATCCAGCGTCCATTGTCACGTGACCGGACAATAATATCAGAATAAACATATTAACATTCATTCACAACCGGGGCGAAGAAATTGAGTTTTTTTTTTTATTTGTTCTTCACTAATTGAAGGCAGGGGTTGGCTCCCCTTGAAATTTTTAAAACGTTCAATACCCATTCATATTCACTTTGGCAGTGGTCTGAATGTCACAGATATTGGCTTAATTAGGTACAGTAAAACACCAGTGACCTTTCAGGCCGCCCTCCCAATGCTTCCGAAACCATTATTTTTTGTTACAGAAAAAACAAATAAAGGAGTTTCATGAGTTGTATGTAGCCTCCCTCATATTGGGTCCTGTCTAACTAAAATATACATAATCATTGATGAAGGGAGTCAAAACTTTCTACAATCAGTATTCTACACAACCAGTAGTCCTATAGGATTAGAACATGTACCAAAACAAGTAAAAAGAAGAAAAATAGAACATCAATTTGAGTCTTGTGGAACAATAATCTACAGGTAAAAAGAAAATAGGATAGCGATTTCTTTTTGTTGAAATATAATAGTGACAACTGTTAATAAGATTTCTTGTAATATACGGATGAAATACTCGAGATTGACACAGAGATACCCTTCGATCGATCAAAATACAGGGAGCATGATGCACGACATGATAAACAATAAACTCACAGGGAATCCTTCCATTTTTTGCGGTGTAGGTACTGCAGGCAATCATTGGAGGGGCTATTGTAAATAGAAAAAAAAAATCAATAACAAAACAAAAGAATGAAACACAAACACCTGAATGTTAATAAACATTTTGAACTTATCCGTTCAAGTTTTGAAAGTAGGCCTATTCAAATAAATATTAAAAAAAAATCAACGCGAGATGAATCTCCCGTCGAATTTATTCTGACGCACTTTCGAAACATCTGACAGAGGTAATATTTGATAATTGAATAAAGCCTGACATTCTCACAGTTTCATTTATGTACACCATTTCCAATGACAGAATTTGACCCATATATTCATGATCTGAAAGTTTGTATATTTGTTCCATTATTATCATTATTTTTATCCTGTAATACTTCGGATTTTGTGTTTATTTGGACCGGGGGTATACACAAGGGAACAGGTGGCATAGTTCATTACAGCTGGTGCAAGTTTGAATCCAATTCGATTTATGATTGACAATATCATATCTATCGGGTTTTATGGAGAGAAAGAAGACTGGTTAAGGGTCGTGACGGGGTATTGGATCAATCACCGGGGAGAGGAAATTCGGGGCAGAGAGGGTGGGTTGGTTGGGGTGGAGAAGGTGGGCCAATCACGGAGGGGTACATTCAGGATACAGAGGGTGGGGTAGAGGAGGTGGGGTAGTTGGACCAATCACGGAGGGGTACATTCAGGGC
>BQKZ01002726.1:35349-49539 GCA_036244855.1 Temnopleurus reevesii | reverse complement strand
ATTTTAAGGCCTTTTTGCCATCAAATTTTGGCGCCCCCTAGCTCTGACCCGTGGGGGGGTAGCGCCCCAAAGCCCCCCTCCCCCCTCCACAGTGCGCGCACGATTATGATACTTTCGTAGAAAAAGGGAGAGGAATGGCTTGATTTTATAATCTCGAAAATAAAAGGCAAATATATCCTATGCACTCATGTACTTTTTTAAATATGTGCCTGTTTAGTGTATGGAGTTTCTATCTTTTTCACGAAATTACATATTTTCCAAATTATATGTACGAATTTACCCAACAAGCATTCAAGACTTTTACGATGTTAACCATATTCATCATATTATTGGGAAATAAGAGATTTCGCAATCATTAAACAGATTTAATCCAAGGCAATCTTATTGACAATTTATAAATAGCGTTTTTCGGCTATTTTGAGCGTGTCTATAATTAAGCCATTCTATTTCGAAACAAGTTTGTCAGCTATAAGTAGTCTATTAATATCATACGATAAATATTTATGCCACTAGATTCTAAATAAGCTTTGATGAACTCCTAACTTTTTGATGATTAATATACATTTCAGTTTCAATTGCAAGGTTTCTTTCAATTACATTGTTTTGTTTTCCAAATTCAGTCGTGTTAACCAAACACTCCATGAAGATGATTGGCATTTCCCCCAATAGACCACTTTGGTAATGTATTCAAATTTATTCATATTTGCCCTAAGATGAACTGTTTATACACCCGTCAAAATATAATAAGAGTATCATAGTTAGAATGCTACTTGCATATTTTAGGTTTTGTTTTTGTTTTGCTAGGTTGGGCAAAGATTGTAGCTTGACCAACCTATCAATAACTACTGCATGTTATCCACATTCTTTTTATTGGAATTCGATTATTTTACATCAGGTGAAAAAATAGTTTGTCATTATGTGTTTGACAAAGAAGGGTGAATATATTACGAAAGTGGTCTACATTAGCCCCAAGACAAACTATGTATTCTTCTGTCAGACGATAATGATACATGTAGTTCAATAGTCAGAATGCTATCTGCATACATTAACGTTGCTTGGTTGGGCAAACATTGTAGATTGACCAACCTAGCAACAACTACTGCATGATATCCACATTCCTTCCATTGAAATAGGATTATTCTATTTCAGGCGAACAAAAAGATTATCATTGTGCGTTTGACAAAGAAGCATGCATATGATTTAAATACATTACGAAAATGGTCTATTGACAAAATTATGGATAAATTGTAAATGGTGAGGCAATGCTAATATGAGATCACACTTTAGATTAGAGATGATGATGATGATGATAATGATGATGATGATGATGATGATGATGATGATTATGATGATGATGATGATGATGATGATGATGATGATGATTATGATGATGATGAGGAGGAGGAGGATGATGGTGATGGTGATGGTGGTGACAATAATCATGAACATGATGACGATGAAGAAGAAGATGATTATGATTATGATAATGGTGATGATGAGGATGATGATAATGATGATGATGGTGATGATGATGATGATGGTGGTGGTGGTAACAATCATGAACATAACTGGTGATGATGACGATGATGATGATGATGATGATGATGATGATGATGATGATGATGATGATGATAGTGGTGGTGGTGGTGGAGGTGGTGATGGTGGTATTGGAGGTGGTGGTAGGAATGACGAACATAACTGATAGTAATCAAAAGGAGGAGATCTATTCAGATGTGGTAAACGATAAATGAATAAACTCATTAATCAATAAAGTCATTCATTCAGTCATAAACAAACAAACAAACGAACGAACAAACGAATAGATAAAAAAAAACATAAATAAATAAATAAGTAAATAAGTAGATAAAAAGATGAATCGATCAATAAATGTCACTTTAGGCTGAAGTGGATCTGTAGTGAGGAAGGAAGCTCGCAGATTAAAATTAAAAATGGTAAAAGCTTAATCGAGGGGGGTTGTCAATAAGATTGTGATATTCCGAAGACTTTTGGGAAGCAAGCGTTGTTTCTTTAAGCAGTTTTTCAGAAAGTGGATTTGTCGCCATACAAATGGTATATTATTATAAATATTACTATTATTATTGATATTAGTAGTAGTAGTAGTAGTAGTAGTAGTAGTAGTAGTAGTAGTAGCAGTACAGATGTATTTCCATTCCTTTATTCATATGCTACGGTGATCCCTTAATTTAATTCGATTTCTAATATTATTATTATTATTATTATTATTATTATTATTATTATTATTATTATCATTATTATTATTATTATTATTATTATTATTATTATTATTATTATTATTATTATTATTATTATTATTATTATTATTATTATTATTATTATTATTATTATTATTATTATTATCATTATTATTATTATTATTATTATTTATTCGGCAAATTCAAAACAAAACAATTAGAGTATGAGTAAATGATACAAAGATAAAAGAAATAGGTAAATGAATAATTAATTAAGACCAGCAGTTGGTTTGACACGGCTGCCGGGTCATGGAAAAGGAGAACTTAATCTCCATAACCCGCAGGTTTTCCATCCCAACCCTCTTAAACCAAATGCTGCCTATTATTATGACAAAACAGCACGTAATATCTCTTAATTGATTATCATTATTACATGACACAATTGCTATGGGCGTTGGCTATTTAACCCTAACTAGGCCGGGCTATTTTGGGAGTTCTCATAGCCGGGGGGGGGGGGGGGGCCTCCCAGGCCCCCCTATCGCGCTATTGCCGCGAAAATTTGCACGCGAGTAGAGTATCATGTAAGCTACAGATTTGCATCATCAGATTTTCGAAAAAATACATTGTTTATTTTTAATTAATTAAGTATGCTAATTTATGCATAAAAATGCATGTTGTGCTCTAAATTACAAAATACTGGTGTTAGAAAGCTAATTTTTGGTATATGTATTCCTGGTATGATATCTAACAGTTCCACATAAAACAAATTTAATTTCTTATGTTTTCTATTGTTTTTTTTCAATTTATTATGTATTTCATTGTTTTTTTCGACCTTACGTTTTCTATTGTTTTTTTAGCAAAATTTATTGCATATATTTTTTCAAGCATAATTATGCTAAAATAAATTGATTTCAAACACTGAAGGCAAAAATATGAATCATTATGTGAATTAATTGAAATAAAAACATAATTTGCATTGACTTTGTACACAAAATCACGTTTTGGAGCAGTTTTGAGGCCGACATGCGTGTATGAAATTTTACGTAACGTCGTAACGGTATGTCCCGATTTCCGTGAAAACGGTCTCAAAAGTTGCGGGAAAGTTGAAAGCAAAAGGTCAGTGAGCCGCGTTATCAGAAATTTTCGCACGACGAAATGGTCGCGAAATCCGTCGAGAGGGGGGCCTCCGGGCCTCCGCCCCCGGCCTAGTTAGGGTTAACGCCCCATGTTACAATCAGTGATCGAACACGATTCACCACGATTCCTTGTTCAGTTACAAGTTAACTGCACCTGAATAAAGATTGAATCGTGTTCGATCAGAGCTTCTGTGTAACTGGATCTTTAAAATCTTCAAATGTCGACTCTCAGACAAATTCGAGGCACCACAGTTCATCATAAAAGCTGCAAGAAGTTTATTAGATACATAAACACATACATGTACATTTACATAATCATAATAATTGAATTGCCATCTCGTGAAATGCATAAGAGAATTTTTCTCTTCCTTGTCTGTCAACATTTTTATCGGCTAACAGAAAATTACATCGTCCTTGTTTTCACAAAGTGACTTTAGTCAAAGGGTAATGTTGCACGAACCTATTTACAATTCCATTGAAATGCATTTTCTCTGCAGAATTAAAACAGAGTTCAGTAAGATGACCTGTTGCTATGTCAGGATTCTTTTGCCTATATGTAGCAATACCCTTTGATTATCGTCGCATAAAGTGAAAACCCTACATCATACACTGCATTATTCACTGACTTATGCATTCCGCCAAAGCTTATATCACGCGGAATCTTCAGTATTTTGCTGTAAAATGTACCAAGGGTCTCGTGCAAATGCACGATCCCAGTAATTTCGTGAATATGGTAATGTAAAATATTATTTTTATTACCAAGGCAACCATCGAAATGAACAGCTAACTGCCGTCTGCATTTATACAATAAAGTCTTTCATCTCTACATCGTTACATCATTTTACTGGCATTTTAAAGAGTTTACCCTGCAAATACACTATTCACCCAAAGTACTATATCTAATTCACAATGTTTGACGAGCATCTTTCATCAAAATGAGACGCAAAGTAATTGATTATTGCACATGACTTGTAAAAAGGCAAAAATATTCAGACCTACTATGACAATGACTTTAAACATGGTAGTTAGTTATATTTATGATAATTCATCTAGCACACTATCCAGCACATCCTCACAAAAGGCAATGAATAACGTCGCTTTCTAATTATTGAAATCTCCCATCCCATCCATCCCTACCCTCCCCCCCCCCCCCCCCCGAAAAAAAAATAAGAGAAAGAAACACGGAACCGTATAAAATAAAAGTTAGAAGATTATTAAACCACTTGAATAACAAGATGAGGATTTCGAGTAACATTAACTTAATTAAAGATTGTCTACAGAATTATTTCTATACTTAGTATTATTCTATGACTATTTTAATAGAATATTGGAACAACAATATCTTAAATGCATGAGGTATATATCAAAATGTTGAAAAAATCATAAACAATGCAGTTATAATGGTGCACAAAACGTGTATTATATTTCAGTCAGAAAAGCAAAGTATTTCATAAGAATTGAAAGAAACAAACTTGCAAGGTGTATGAGCAGCATTAACAAAAAATAGCAATTGAAATTAAACAAGAGAAAAGTGGTCATTTTTTGTATAATGAAGGAATAAAGTTGGATTAGTGTGAGGTAATATGGCACATTTCAGAAACAACATTGTTCGTCATTATGTTTCCATATATTATTCAATTTGTAGTCCTCCCATATAGTTCATATCTTTATCATGACGATATTAATTATCTTAAACGGTTGATCTGGGAAAATGTGCAAACAGTAAGAGGTACAATGTGAACAAGATTTGATTCATTATTATCCTTTATTCTTAATAGACACAAAACCTTAAAATCTTAATGAGAAAACCATGATGAAGTACACTAAAACAAATTTGTCATTCTTGTGTATATACAATGAGAATTCGCACAAACTTTCTAGATTTCAGTTCGTGTAGGGTGATTCGCATAAAATGTTGGAAGAAAACGTTACTTGTAACAAAAGTTTACTAAGAAAGGAAGGAAGAACATTCATAAGTTATCTGTATCGACGATCTGAACCACAAGTGTGTACAGTATAAGAATTCAAAATGTCATTCTAACATTGAAAAAAAATTAAATGCGTTGGAATCATTTCCAAAATTCACATCGCTGTGATAATATACAAAAACGACCATGCAACGGAAAATTATATTCTACTGGGTCACAATTTTGTTTTAGCGAGTACTACGCCCATAGGGCGTGGTCAGATCATTACCATATCACTAGGAAAAATAAAATTCAGAATGAGGAAACTTTGCTGGAACAGCACATTACTTATCTAAATCAGAAAAAACATAAATGACATCCGTCTGTTAAGACTTAAGCCAGGCTGACACTTGCACGATTCTTTGGCACTCATTGGCACGAACTATAGTCGGGCCAATGCGCAAACTACTCGTGAATTCGTCGTGACTACGTGCCATGTAGGGACGAGAATTTTGAAATGTTATAGATTTTGGTCACGACAAAATTTCGCGACCGGGTCGTGTACTATGCGCAAACTTTTCGTGAACTATTCGGGATGATGCGGGGTGGTGCATGCCAGTGGGTGAGATTGCGACCCAAGCTGCGACTGTCACAAACTGCCCAAAACACCCTCTAGTCATCCATAATAAAGTGTCGGTGTTATCCTAGAGAGATACGCAGCGGATCACGACACCATCTAAATTGCGCAAACTCGTCGTGCCAATGCGGGAAGTGCGTAAAGTATGCGCAAACTATGCATGAACTTATCTTGCTAGTTCGTATCAAGGTGGAAATAGATGGTCACGCATTCCTCAACTATTCATGAACTCGTCTTGAATAGAATAGCAAGACTTACCACGACAAAACCGCAGCCTAAATTCGTGCAAGTGTCAGCCTGGCTTAAGACATTCAAATTTGATGGCATCAAAGCAAACGAATTATTATTACTTGCCAATTGAAGTACTACCTAATCATTAATCTTCTTTGCTTGGTATAGTGGGTACCTCTTGGCCAAAGCGAGCTAGTTGACCTGGTTTCTTAAGCCACATCGCAAATGCCGCTATAAGGAAACCATGGGCAGCGATATTCGCCAGCAGCACCCCGAAAGTTTCTGCAAAAGTCGGCATGCCGCAAATCGACAAGAGCTCTTTCCGCCTGTCGTTCATTTCAGCGGAGAGGGCGTGGTACTGGTAATACGTGAGGGTAGCTGTACAGAGGTGGAATAGCTGATGGCTTTGAGCGATGAAGTCAAATCGACCAGGAGCTAGAGCTTCAGGGAGATGAGAGGCATACGACAGGCCTGCCATCCCACCGGCGATCACGTGGGCGATATGGTACATGTTAGCGGTGGAGAGCGATGATGTCGACGTGTAGAAGAGAGCCCGATAGAGAAGAGGAAGGCTGTCGTAGAAAACAGACGGTCAAGTAAGATGTCATCTTAAATGTTTTTAAGTGCAATCTTATGTGACATCTTATATGACATTTTATGTGTCATTGTATATGTCATATTAATTATTATGCGCCATTCGTTCATCTTAAAGGTTTACCCATTCATAAACACATCAAAACAATTATCCGCTACCCTATTACAGCCCAAATACAGTTTTGGTAAAGGTTAAGAAATGTAAATTTTACGGGATGTTATATAGGAATATAATCTTACACACATCTCGAGACCAAATTATATTCTTTTACGAACTTATTCTTTTTACAATTTGAATTTGACCGTTTAATCAAATTTTGTGACTTCTCTTGGTAACAATAATATTTTGTTTGTTGTCGGAAATATGCAAGGTTATTTCTGAAATTTTACCCCAAAGTGATAAGATGGTGTACACGAAAATTAAATGATAAAATTTTCATCCAATTATGTAAACGAGAAGGTGTCATCTATTCAGTCTCGGGATACCCGAGACTGAGATGTTTTGTATATTTAGGTTAATTAGCTTTACCAAAACTCATTCATTTTTCCACACAATCTTTTGTGCAATATGTTCATGATACTATAATCTTTTTATTTAGATTGAAAGACAAAATTTGGGGACAAAACTTTCGCTTTTACTACAACTTGCATTGGGACATAATTTGTGATAAGCGCGTTATAAATGCTGTAAATTATTATTATTATTATTAACTTTACATGGGCTCTAAAAGTAGCGTTAAAATATCCAGTAACAAATGTTTCCGGTAATGTCCTCAAATACATGGCTGGCTTGTGTATAGAAATCAACATGACCCCAAGTTTTGTGGGATTCAGTCATTAATTACTGGAAATTAGTAAAATGGTTGGCTATTAGCTGACTACTCATCTAGTCATTTTAGACTGTTTTAACCGTGATGGGCTCGTACAATATAATGATATGATCTAAAAAAAAAAAAAAATAGAAAAAGTATGTAAAATGTGTCATACCCGAAGAAAGAGTATGTAAGGCAACAAATCTGAAGAGCCACATTGTTATAATAAGAATTATACGCTGGTAATACTCACTTTGCCCATACATAGTAGGCTGGAAAGGTGACCTTTCTGCCATGGATCCTCATCAGGGGATGTTTAGAGTACTTAGTCCCACATGCTGCGGCAGAGAAGAGTAGTGACATGAGGAACACCATGGGCAGGTAGATGTCATGCAAGGCTGTGTTGATGATGGAACGTGGAAAGGCGTACTCCTTATAAGCTGCAAATGTCAGATACAAGATCAGGGACATAACTCGTAAATCTATGGCAAAATGTGTACCAAAGAGATACGATTAATTACCAAATTAATTGCATCTTTTTATGTTAAAGGCCCCATGTTCGTTTTTAACGAAATGAGTGCGAGTGTTTTTCGATTACACCATGCAGGTAGATGTGATGCAAGATCGTGTTGATGATGGAACGTGGAAACGCGTACTGCTTTTACTTAAGCTGCAAATATCAAATACAAGATTGTTTAGAACGAAATGATTTTGAGTATAACTCGATAAGTGCTCTTGACCTATCGAAATGTGCCAGCACTTTTATGACAAATGTTCAGGCAATCGTATCTGATCGCAGAATATCACAACCTGGGTCATATAACATAAAGATTTACAATCATGAATTATATCAATCATAAGTCTATGGGAAACCATGGGCTAAAGATCTCCAATTGATCACAATCTATTTTATGTTACATCCCCCCCCCCCCCCCAATCATTATATCGTGGATGTTGCTTTTTCGTACTTCCGGGGGGATTTGATTTGGGATATCAGTTTTTTAATCATTACCATTGAGTACAACATAATTTGATGCAACTGAAAATCATTGTCCCCGTCTAACAACAGAACCGAAATATCTTGGTAAATACAGTCAAATGTTGTGTTGGATGTTTAATTTTATCAATCATTATTATCATCATTATCTGAGGGGGATTAAACCGTTCGTAGTTCTCTCTTCTCCAAGACATTCGTTTGAAATCCGTCGCGAGCTTTTTTTTTACCCAAAGGAGTGCGTCAATACGGAACTTAAGCAAGAGGACGGAAGGGCTGATCAGGACGTTATTTCTCAAGCGCGGGAAAATCTAGCGAGCCGCTAAGGTTGGGAACGTTATTTCAGGACGGTCCTGTCCAGGAATAAGGTTCTCATCAAGACGCTAGTGTGATGACGTATTTTACGTCATCACTCCAAGTGTTTTGTGGCCTGGTAAGTTCAGCGTGAGAATTGCAGTTTTAGACCCCATTTACACCAGAAAGGAGGCCTGAGGCCGGCCTCGGGCCTTCAATTTAGGCCGGCCCGAGTACCGCAATTTTGTATGTTTACACCAAGAATTAGGTCAGCAATTAGGCCTCCTTTTATTTCTTCATTTTCTGTCTATCCTTATGTTATTCTTTGTTTATCGCTTATTCTATCTTCATTTTCTCTCTATCCTTATGTTATTCTTTGTTTATCGCTTATTCTATCTTCATTTTTTGTCTATCCTTATGTTATTCTTTGTTAATCGCTTAATTTTATCCGCATTTTCTGTCTATCCCTATATTTCCGGGCTTTTCATGTCAATCAAATCATGCAAAATTGGAGGCCTGAGGCCTCCTTCTGTTTACACCGGAAAATTGGAGGCCTGAGGCCGGCCTGAGGCCGGCCTCAGACTACCTTCAGAGGTGGTCCAAAATTCGGGCCGGCCTGATGACTCCTTTATGTTTACACCAAGCTAAAGGCCGGCCTGAGGCCGGCCTGAGGCCGGCCTTTTCGGCTGGTGTAAATAACGTTTCACGATGCAGTCAGAGGATATTATTGAAATGGTAAACTATTGCTAGTCTTATATCGATAAAATGCATCTGTTTGCGTGATAGAAGGAGAAGACAGAGGAATTTCGTAATTTAGCGCGCGCTAACCCCCCTCCCCCCAAACAACAACAACAACAACGCGCTGGCGCCCTACTCATTCTATTGTCCTCCTCTAACGTTGGCAATTCTTAATGTATTTACCAACACAACGCCACTTTTGGGACGGACCTTAGAGCTAACGTTCTGATCAGCCCTCCCGTCCTCTTGCTTAAGTTTCATGACTTCCTAACACGAGGTGCGTTTGGCACCATTTTGTTGTTCACTTTTTTTCACCCAATAAGGTTTGTGTAACTCAGATTCATACAGGGTGTGCGTTCTTACACCCTTAATGCTTCCTGCCTTTGGTTCGGCCACTAAAAGTAGATTGGTTATCAAAATTAAAACCTTTAGAACTAATATATTTAGAATAAGTTGCCACGTAAATGTTTATGTAGCGGTTTCGTGATTGAAATTATTTTGTATTCCAGCAATTGGTTGTGCTATCGCTTATTTCATTACGCTGTCAGTCACCTACTTCATCATTTTTTATCAATTCAAATTAAATCATAATATACAGGTTAATGCCAACGGTCAATTAACGATGCAATAATACTAACCTATACACAGGCCCATGATATAGATGCTGACAGTCGAGTAGTCGATGAAATAGCAGACATAGTGGACTATGTCAGAATAACAGGAGAACATGTGCGCAACTGAGCTCCCAAGCATGTAGAGGCATCCCGAAAGAGCGAAGGCCAAGAAAGGCCAGTTGAATGGGTCCGACCTGAAGGACTGGTCCAAGAGGTGTTGGGTGGTGACGAGGACCAGGGCCAGGAATGGTAGAAAGTGGGTCCAGAAGTTGAGGGTTTCATTGGTTCTCTGGAAGGCACTGAATAAGCATGTGCCGAAGCTGCTTCGACATGACCGATAGCGGGACAGGATAAAAGGCTCGCGGTAGGCGTGTGGCACCTGTTAAAAGGAAGATAAAGGAAGATAAATTATTTTGGGAGGCATCATTTTTTTAACACAACGGACATTCGTGCATGAAGTTTAAAGGGATGAAAGGTAGTACAAAGGACGATAAAGAGTTACAGAGTGAATAAAAGAAGAAGATGCATTGTTTGACGTATCGCAAATGTTATGAGGGATCAACTACTATATGTCGGGGGTCCGGTGAAAGGCCGAAGAATGCCGAAGAGTGCTGAATAGCTCCTCTTCGACAGTCTTTGGCATTCTTCTGCACCCTTCGGCTTTTAGTATGACTGTATCTCGGTGGAGCAATGATCCCTTTTCATTTGGTGATATTTTCAATAGAATAATCGCACGCATGACTGTGTCTGGGAGGAGAGAAAAACAACTTTTGGATGAAAGTTATAACGCCAACATGCAGATAGACATACGCACATTCTCACACACCACTGATAATCAGGAGAAAACACATAACATAAAAGCAGAATTCTTTTTTTTAACCAAGTTCCTTTCCATAAAAACATCGAGCAAAACAGTCAAATGGTAAATTCAAATTGAGAAAGAACAAATTTAGGAGAGTAAGGATCAAATTTCTTTGTGAAAGCCACCTCCAAAAGACCATCCATTAGCAAAAAACGTGATGACTATTATTGATACGAATGACCCAAATCCCCACAGTAAATATTTTGGCAAAGATAAAGGGGCAGATGGAATATATCTCTCCAAAATATGACGAATAAATGAAATAACGAAATTGGGCGCACAATAGCACACGCCACACATGCACACCCATGCATAGACATAACACACTTATACTCACAAACACATACACACACCCACCCATACACCCACACACACACGCACACACACACACACACACACACACACACACACACACACACCCGCCCTANAGGGAGATGTGATTGAATTACCATCAAAAACAATTTCTGGGCAGCTTCACATTAACATATATTGACATATGATACCTACATGAATCTACACTATGTGTAACAAAGTTTGAAATATTTTACTCATTTTAAGCTTGGTTGGCAGTTTCGTTCAAGTCAATATAATGTAAAGACAATTTAAAGACTTTGAATGTCATCAAAGTGATAGAAAACTAAAAATACCAAGATGCTGACTTACGTTCTTAACCTATTGTTTTAAACCTTTTTTAACCAATTCAAACCAATTCAAACAATGTGTAGAATCATTTAGTTTAATCAAAATTTTCTTGAAATGCAATCTCTAAGTTAATTATTGGAGTCATACCCATAAAGACACAAATCAGTCTATTACATTGCTATTAACATTACCCTTCGATGGGATTATGGTAAAAAAGAAAGTTGAAAAGTAAGTACAAGCAATGCCTCTCATATACATGTAGTTCATGCTGTCTCTTATACACATCTAGATGTGTATAAGAGACCCGTACTGACCTGGACATTCGGACCGTTTTATTTTCTCTTCCAGGTAAGCTTATGCACAATTACCCATCACTGATTTATTCTGAGCAAAATGTGTTTCATTAGGACACTAGACACATTAGACTTCCATTCGTCCAAATCGTAAAAAAGCGTTTAGCTCATGGTCATGGACATTTTCTTCCGATGTATTGCAAAAAAATGGAGAAAAGACAATACATAAAAAATTACATAACTTAAACCGATGGACCAGTTTTGAGGGAGATGACGCTTCATCAGTTATTTAACTACTTTGTGAGCTGCAGTAAAACTATTACCATAATGCAATTTTTCAATAGCAAATTAGAGCATGTTCATAGTTTGTTTGAATAAAATCCATCAATAAATGGCTTAATTATCGAAAAATGAAAAAATGACGACAGCATCGCTCTCCCAAACACAACATGTTTCACGTACAAAATGAATGCAAACTCACACACCGCAGAACGGGTGATTGGCATGTTCGGAGCAAACTGCGCCAGAACGTGCGAAATTCGTACATATGTATATTTAGGCATGTAAAACAACTTGTGAATACACCAGCTTGTTTCATATCACTTTCTGCATCCCGAATATTACGAATCTATAACTTTAAATACAAGCATAAGCTATTCAAATATTTTATAACGAAACAAAACTATAGCCTAGATTGTGTTAGAAAAAATATTTTTACAAAGAAGAAAAATGTAACCTTAAACGCATATTGTACCATAATAAGGACTGCGATAATTAGTAAACAAATTCCGGATTCGAGCATTTCTATATAATTGAGGAAAGAGAGCACTCTGAAACTGATTCCTGTATCTACCTGGTATTTCCCTATATTCAGGAAGGCTGGCCACGGAGGTAAAATGCTAATAAGCCAAAGAGACGCGAATGAATTATGCACACAATTACAGCTTATTTGCTAACTCAAATTCCCATATTTGTATCACTTAACGGATGGCATGGGCACTACAATCCTATTTTGTGATGCATGACCAGTCTATTCGTTTGGCCGTTTACCCGCTTTATCCATTTATGCCACAACCATGACAAAGATATATGTCAACAAAACTAACACAATAGCATAAAAACACTAAATCGCTCCTAATAATGAGTGGAATTTTGTCTGTCATGATGTATGTATTCCGACAATTATTCTATTTACATATATCTATATCTAAAAACATCATTTGGTGCGCTATTCATCACGGTAAACACTGAATAGACCAAAGGATCGGTTTTCCCTGACAAAGACATCATCTTTGCCATTTTCATCTATAGCCAAGGCATGTCCTGTTTATCTTCGTTCAAATATCTAATCACTCAGACATGGAGATGATATTTTCTGGCACAGGAGCTATCAAAACAAGTATAATAGCAATTTGGTTGAAGTGAAAAGTTTACCATAATTAGAATAAAAAACACAGTAATAACCCAATACGATAAGACAAGGATTAGGAGACAAATCCAAAAGATTAGGCAAAGGAGGAGTAGGAAGAGGAAGAATGTACAAAGGGGATGTCCCTATGATTTGACATTATACAGAGCACACGACCAGTCAATCCATCGAGAATAACAATGAATAAAAGAAAATGTATCACAATCTTATTTCCCATCTCAATATATTTATACAATTATGTAAATATTGCTTGTAGCTTAGAAATGAAACATATTTGCTCAAAATATTCAACAACATATTAACAACAATAAACAAATATCAGATAATCGAAAGAGATTCCATTCAAATGAACCTTCACCAAAATCTCCAAGGAAATCTTTAAAAAAAAATTTTGCAGCGGAATAGGAAATGAGATCATTTATCAGGCGAAAACCTTCCTTGTTTTGCCTACAAAACATTATTGACGATAAGCGTACGCAATTTGAACTCATATTCCAGTAAACTTGTGACAGCTATGATCTGTTACTATGTTCACGGCCTTGCTGAAAAGCAGTTTTTAGCTGGTAGCAGGCTTTTTACCGTGATTAAATAAATATAATACAATACCAATACCTATTACATCATAAAATTCATATCTTACCGATGTGCATTCCAACGAAAAATGGCTGTGAAGTGTTTCGTGGGAGTAGACAATATATGGTTGATTTGTATATTGCCTGCAATATAGAACCCCCCCCCCCCCAAAAAAAGGAAAAAATACACGGGTCAAAGGGTATCAACAAATCACACTAATG
>BQKZ01002726.1:13378-29286 GCA_036244855.1 Temnopleurus reevesii | reverse complement strand
CCCCCCCCCCCCCCCCCAATTCTGTCGTATGTCAATAAAACTAAATATGATTGGTTTCAGAGAGGGAGATGTGATTGAATTACCATCAAAAACAATTTCTGGGCAGCTTCACATTAACAAATATTGACATATGATACCTACATGAATCTACACTATGTGTAACAAAGTTTGAAATATTTTACTCATTTTAAGCTTGGTTGGCAGTTTCGTTCAATTCAATATAATGTAAAGACAATTTAAAGACTTTGAATGTCATCAAAGTGATAGAAAACTAAAAATACCAAGATGCTGACTTACGTTCTTAACCTATTGTTTTAAACCTTTTTTAACCAATTCAAACCAATTCAAACAATGTGTAGAATCATTTAGTTTAATCAAAATTTTCTTGAAATGCAATCTCTAAGTTAATTATTGGAGTCATACCCATAAAGACACAAATCAGTCTATTACATTGCTATTAACATTACCCTTCGATGGGATTATGGTAAAAAAGAAAGTTGAAAAGTAAGTACAAGCAATGCCTCTCATATACATGTAGTTCATGTGACATACAGAAGCACATAATCATATGGATTGTGCAAAAAGGCAATTATTCATAACATAATTATTTTAAATAGTTTTTCAAATCATTGATGTGTGAACTTTTACCCACTTTGGTCCAAAATTTACAGGACTGGTAGGAGACTGAATATTTAGTACATCAAATTTTGTAAACTTTGAGTTCAATATGACACACACAATTTCAAATGCACCTTTTTGGGCAGTGCATACCAAATGCACTAGTCTTTCATGAGATAAATTAAACATGAGCTTTAGAAATGTATATAATTATTAGCATTATAAGTATTGGGGTAATAAGTCTGCTTGAGAAAGGATCTATAGCCAACCAAGATGTCCATGCCCAAGCTCATCAAAATATTATAGCATCAAGAGAAAAGAAAATATATTGAACTAACTGCCAAGCAAATGTGTTCCATATCAGATAGATGAAGGGAGAGAAAGAATAGGACCAGTTATTCTTCCACTTGTTCATCATTGACCGTACATGGTACTAATACGTATGGCAATAATACTCATACACTGCTTGCTAGTATACCACAAATATTTAAATGCATTATTTCTTTATCCATGATATACCACGTTAAGTCCAGTGCTTTACACAAGACAGCTTAAGAGAATACAAAACACAATACAATCAGCTGTCATTGGATGCATGGAGAGTTTCTATATAAATGCCATAATATACAAATCATCAATTTAAAAATCATACAAGCATCGTGGATAATGATTAGCAATATACAAATAATAAATACATCATGATTGCAAATATTCCCAACACTCAGATCAACTTGACAGTGACTGCCACAAATCTATATTCTGATATAGAACTAACAAAGTTTCATGGATGCTAGAATATGCAGGAGGATGAATGTACACGAGATGGAACCATTACTCATCGTAACAGCACTTAAAATTGTTATTAAGGGCAGGGAATTTACCAGTTTCTTATCTATCAAGAATATATCAGAATAATCTAATAAAATGTCTTGTCTCTTCAATATCACTAGCAATTCATAAAACTATTGGTAGGTGTTGAAAAAAGTAGCAGACATTGGATCAGTTTACTTTCTTGTTTTAAATTCATGCATATTTTCAAGACAAGTGTTGATATGACAATTTGAGAGTATGCCCCAACCATACCACATATAGTACAAATAAAGAAACTAAACTGGAATCTTTGTATAATAGTCAAGTTATAATACTGAGGGGTCAAAGAAATACCAGGTATCTAGGTTTCCTCAAATAACTGGCCAATATCAAATGATTCTAAAATCAATCACAAATTGAATAGAACACTCTGATTGGCTAACACTATGGGATTTTACGAAGACAACCCTCCAACAATGGTTTTGATTGGCAATAACTAGCAGTAGAGGCCAACATTGTGCAACACCCTAATGGAATAAAAAATTATAATTGGTAAAACCTAATGCTGGATTATGAGTGTGTAGCACATGTAATGATAATGAGCATACAGTATAGAATATGCTCACCACAAGAGTATGCTTGAGCAAAAGAATTATACACCATATTTTGAAACACATCAACCTTATAAAGCAAAATTATTTTGGAGGCTAATTCATAAATGAAGATTATATTCTCATCTTTTAGGGAATTTGAATCGATTTGGAAAGGACATGTGCACTAAATATACCGAGGAAATACACTATGCTTAATGCTAAATAGTGTACATCTACAATTTCCCAACCTTTTCATTCCTATCCATTCTGTACAGTAATATAGTTTTGGACTTCATAGTAAACAAGAAAAAAAAACACCTAGTGCTAAAATCATGCATCATACTGATGACTGTATTTGCGGTACTCAGAAACAACTCTGAATTTTAAGAAATTGACTTCATTCTTTATAATTCTTGGTCAGGGCAGCAACAACAGCTTTCCACTCACGTCTGTTTGGGATACATGTACTTCAGTTAATAAGTTTAACAAATTTTAAGTATCTCTCATCGATTGCTCTGGACAAAAAAAAAGCTACCAAATGCTGACAAGGCAGTTTGTTTAATCATCATTGCAATGAAAAGAATTTAGCATGAATTATAGTACAAAACTTCTTTTTCCATGGTCATAAGATTTCTTTAAAAACTCCTTTTCATACTTTATCTGAGCACAAATTGTTGAATCAGGCATAATAGCTAAGCCTATATTCTATGGTGGGTTATTTGTTCAGAGGTAAGTAGGTGTAAACCCAGAAGTTTAATTTATTATTTCACTCCTTATTTGCTCATTTCATAATGATCATTTGGTGCTAACAGTCTATCAATATTCACTTACTAACCATCGAATGCCTAAGGCTTGAAATGGAATGAAATGATTCACAAAAATGGCTGTCGATTGATTTTTCTAAAACTTGAAAATGCACAATGATATCTATCCCTAATCAATAAATCTCTTTATTTACAAATGTATACTATTCTAATCACTTGACAGAAAATCCCTTCTCTTGGCATGATTTCAAAGTTATATCTTCGATTCCCACGAATGCTACTGTTGCATTTTTTTTGTTCTCTCTCAATTTGGAGACAAAGTCATGTCATCGTGTCACTAACATTGGGATTCTGTCTTCACAAAAGTACAACCAAAAATAATCTAACAAAAATAACTTCTCACCAGGAAAAAATTAAAGGACATTTGTGGCGTTTGAACTCACCCAAAATATGAACTCACAAGTTTAAATGTTGATGCATTCATACATCACTCTTATTAACTCTATATGTTCAGATTCACCGATTGTTATATTTACCGCCTTAAAAAATGTTTTGCTCTCCTAGAAGCAAGCATTACATTAGCTTGTAATAAAAAATGGATCCTAAGATAATTCAATATTACTAGAGTCACACATCAATTATAAGAGATTGAGAGATTGAGAGAAGAGGAGAGATTGAGAAAGAGATCACTATTTTATAGCTTTCAAAAACATCTATTTCAAATCCTGCAACTACTTTGTAGAAATCAATTAAGCTGAGCACATCGACAGGTATCTTTCCTACACATAAATAGATTTTCTAATAAATTAAAGGAAGCACGAATATTGCCATATATATAAACATAAGAGATTTTCAAATAGGAAAATTGTACAGACCAACAACAGCAATATAAAGTTGCATTTGATTTTCAATTATGAAGCATAGATACAGCGCAATCTTTTCAGAATGTATATAGGCAGCGAAAGATATGCAACCATATTGTTCTTACAAGAATGCTAGAACATATACAAATATAAAATCAAAGGCAAACTGATGCATTTTGGTGATAGTTTTCATCTAAGACACTTGTGTAGACTACAATCACCGCTCCTCTTATTAATAGATAGAAAACAATACATGAATTTATATAGAGCTTTTTCCAGAGGTTACAAAGATTTAAGAAGGGATGGAATTTTTAAACAAGAAGAAAGGAGGGGATACTAAGCGCATAGAGAATTTCCCTAATTATTATGCGCTATATAAATTTCTATTATATGTTATTATTATAATAAGACCCTGTTAGTAAACTAAATTCTGCCAAAATGAACTTGCCTATGTAAGACCCCTTCTACATCATCCAAAACTCGCAGCCGAGATATGGCTGAGCCATGGATAGCTCTCTATAGTGTAAAAGCAAAAGAGGCCAGAGCATGACCCTTTTCAGACCAGCTAAAGATGTGGAGGTAGACTGAGCCCGGGCTGAGCAGCAGCCAGGGCACCATCCAAAGTACGGTTACAAGAAACTGGGGGCTAGGCAGCAGCCACTTATGCAAATGCAGTTCAAACAACATTGCATTTCAAGCAATTCTACCACACTTTTCCAACATGTTTTCTTTTGTGCTGTTGCACAAACTGTAGTTGCACATCATTGTAGTGATGCAAGCATTTACTGATTACATGATTTTTTTTTTGTTTATCAGTAGAATGCCATGCATGGACACTAGAGAGTATTTGGAGACAACAAGGGCTGAGCCGGGGCTGAGCCGGGGCCGAGACATGCAGTGTAAAAGCAAAAATTGTGCGATGGATGCCAGTTATCCCCCACAAGGTTGGTCATGGCTAGGCACCATCTCTCAAAATGTAAAAAGAAGGCTAAGTCAAATAATATTACATTGCATTTTATCACAGACTGTACTTAGTACCCCCCCCCCCCATTCTAGAAAGGGTGAACGTAAATTTCTTCTTTTTTTCCCCCGTGTATGGGCCGAGACACTCATACCTGTGATGTACATTTTTTGTTCAAATGCCCTGAAAAATGAAGGCAAACCGAATGTTTTAAAACTTGACCTTACAAAATTTGAAATAGTCCCAGAGAGAAGAGGAAAAAGTCTCCACAAAAACTGTGAGAAGGCATAGTCATAGACAATGCTACAAAATGGTTATCATCTTATTCTGAGGTAGAATTTATCACCTTAAAATATGTGCATGCATTAGTGTATTAATTTCTAGACCTGAAGAGAATAAAATCACCGATAGATAAAATTCATTCAACTTTGTACATGATAATAAGGGAATATCAATATGTTTCTTCTGGAAAGAGATGGGTCTAGTTCCCTCGATAAAATTTGAAACCACCCATTTTTATCTTCCTCCTGCAAGTAATCATTTTTAGTACACTGGAGTGTCATATGATTCTGTTTAAGTATCATAAATATTACAAATAAGCATCAATATAAAAAAGATTCTCTTTCATGTTAAATTGGTAACTTGAGTTTCTTCCAAGTTCCCTATTTTCCCAGACATAATCTTTTAACCAAACTGGTATTTTATCATAATTTTAGATGAATTTTTGTAAAACCTTCATTTATTTCTTCTGCCCTTGTAAATACTTGATCTTCATTGAGGGTCTCAGTGAACACTTCTAAAATGGTTGAGAAACTACTAGAAAACAATTGATTTTGATTCTCAGTAGAAGCTGAACAGTTTAGGCAGAAACCTAAAGAGTGCTTGTCTCATACAAGCTTGGTGATATTCCTCACAGAAATCATTCTTTGAGCCTGTACACTGAGATCTAGGTCATGATACAAAGAGGACCTTATCGCCAAAGTGGTCTCTGCCACCTGCTAACTTTTTTTAATATATGGCTTCTCATCTGCTTTTGCCCCAAGTGTCATCTGATTCAGACCCAACGGTCATTTTATTTAGACCCAACTGTTATCTGATTCCGACCTAACTGTTATCTGACTCCGACCCAACTGTCATTTGATGATGACCCAACAGGTGTAACAGAGAATCCCAGTATCTACTCGTCTGCAGTTCAAAATATTGTTGGGCAGTTAGCAAAGTGCCTATCCCAGTAGTTTCCCTTGTAAAGCCAGTCTTGTTCTCCTGTCAGACTGTTGACGTCAGCTCGGAACCAGAGAGGGGACCATGTCTCCTTGTTCTTGTTACGTTGCTTCCGTCTTGCTCTTTGGTTCTCTTCCAGGCGATGTTTCTCAGATGATGCACCATCTGTTAGAATGTGAAGTAGATAATTATTAATTTGGAAGAAAAAAACCCTGATTCAGTTAATCATTCTACCTTTGCGGTATTCAAACTTGTAAAAAAAAAAATTAAATTAAAAAAGAGTTCTCAAATCACATCCAAAGGATTTACCTGTGAAAGTGTTGATGTTGAGGTTCGGATTCTTCCATAGATTATCACAAAACAATGTTCTTTCCTGATTTTGAGATCACCATGAGCTAAAGATTTGGTGAACACTGCTACATAGATGTCAGACAGCTGGTATGCTCCCCAGTTCATATTGCTAGGGGTCTTCTTGATTAATATCGCCTCCTGAATTCTCCTCAACTGGGATGGGGGAGCGTACAAGCTGTCTGACATACAGAAGCCAGCAATCACTACATCACTATAGTCGGAGTAAGGTGTCAGAACCTCAACACCAAAACTTTCATAAAACACCATAAAATTAAATGTAATATTGTTTCACTTATATAAGAGAGAATAAAATCTGACAAAGGTGGAACTACTACGAATTCAGAAAGTTGATTATTGGGCATTGCATTTTTAATCAAAGACTCTATTTCTATCATCTATTTTTTCTACGCAATCAAAGGCTCTATTTCTATCATCCATTTTCCTACGTTTCCCAAATACATGTATTCAAATTTGCAGGTAAGTAAGTGTGCATGCTTTACCTATATCTCCATTTTCCAGCAGTCTGATGTCTGGTCGTAACCTGCTGTCTGTACATGGCAGTGTTTCCTTCGTGCTTTCCGCAAGTTCGTTGAGTTTCATTGCAAATGATGTAAAGGAATAGTACTGTAATGAATCAAACATATTCAATAGTCAAGAGTAAGATCCTCTCCAAATTTAGAAGCTTGCAATCTTTCCAGACAGAATTAATTAGAAAACGATTGCAATGGATAGTCAATGCGCGGGCAATTGTAATATAAAGATTAATGCAAGAAATGGAACAGTGAGAGCAAGGATAAAAAAATAATATAAAGGAAGATATCAAATAGAGAAAACAAATTTTTTTAAATATGTGCATTGAAAACTGGGATATACGAGATGTAGTCCAAGGTAGAATTTGGAGTAAAAACAAATAGCAAACTGTGATGAAAATAGACCAAAACTGTCTTCAAAAACTGATTTCCTAGTATCTTTTAGGAAGGATAATCATTCTATACTTTAGCATACAGAAATTGTTGCGATTTCGGACCAGTTTGACACTTTGGTCAGTTGTTGTTTTTCATGTTTTTGACAGTGTTTGTACATTTATGATTGTGCATAATACTATTTGGAAATTTTCACGAGTCCAAGACATCGAAACTTGTGATAATAAAACCAGCACAGAAAATTTCACTTTGTACATTTATCATTTTGTTATTGTATAGACAGACTGACATCCCCACCACAAAATGGCTTGGCATAAACTTACCATAGCCCGGGCATGAAGATTATTTATCCAGTTGGCAATGTGATATTATCATTGATTTGTTTATTACACATCTGTTTTGGAAATTACCTGTAAAGCTAAGCGGGTGCTGTTCAAAATCAACTGCAACTTTGCAAATTGTAACGCGAATTTTCATTCGCGCACGGTAAGCGCATTTAACAAGACACGCATTAAACAATGATTTTGATTGGCGCGTTCCAATCAACTGCAAATTGCGATCAATTGCAACTTTTGAACAACACCCCCTAGAGACTTAATTTCTTCAAACAATATTGTGACGGATTGTATTACCTTTGGTAGCGAAGTCTCAAAAGTTATTTCCAAAATGACTGAGAAATAAAAATTCTAGTACTTACTTGTAATGATTCCTCTGGTCTTGTAAGATTCTGCCACAGGATCTGTGAGTCTGTGTCTGATCCGTCCATGGTAGGATCACTCCCTGCACCGGGAGAGCTTGGGGGACTCTTCATAAATATAACAAGTCAAAGAGCTTTTGTTAGTTTCTGCCAACGAATCAAGGAGTCTATTGTTGTATTCATTCATAGCAGGATCACTCCCCGCTCCAAGAGAGTTTGGAGGACTCAGTACATACTGCATAAACAATGTATACACAAAAAAATCATGCTAAAGCATTGGGTTTTTTTTAATTTGTAGGGGCAATTTAGGCTGTCATGAGGGCTATATAGTCTAGTAACTAATTTTGTAGAAAATATTAAGTTATGTTATTTGTAAATTGCAAATTGTTCAAATTGTACAGCGCATAGAGAATTCCTATCTTTTATTATGTGCTTTATAAATATTGAATTATTATTATATTATTATTATATCGTCGTCATGCCCATGTATTTCCTATCCAGCTCTTGACATATAAGTCAGACAAATCACAAGAAGATTTACTGCAATGATTCTGCCATGTAGGCTCCTAGGGAGACTCAGCCACTAAACATGTTCATTCCTTGCCTATCAAATCATTGATGCAGATCTTCACGCCATACAATTATGATTTACGCAAAAATTTACTACGTAGGGAAGAGAGTCACAAGGATGTGGCATAATCCGTACTTGGTTTTGAAAATATATCTGAAAATTTACAAGGAGGAAGGGAATATAACTGACATCTGAATATTTCATACTGGAACGATTGCTAAATGACCATTCACCAAATACAAATATGTACCTTGAAACAAATGATCTACAATACCTTCTCTGACATGCTTCCTTTGCCTTTCCTTCTTTTCTCCTCCTTCTTGCTTTCTGGAGCATCTTTCTGAACAGCACATATGTACTCTGTCCACTTTCCATATAGATAGCACACTTTCTTCCCCCTATGAAAAAATAAAGGGCATTACAGTTAGAAATGTTATATTGAGCTGCAAACTTCATACGTACATGTCTGAAAAAAAATCCTACTACTTCACATCTCTGTATATGTAATTAAACATCAAAATGACATTTTCTTTGTAATATGAATCTGTATGTATAATTCAATGCTGTAGGGGGAGGGGGTTACACAAGTCTAGGAAGGTCATGGCCTCAGACAGGCCTCTTGGATGGTGAGGTTTTAAGCTAGTCTCAGACAACCATTTTCCTTTTTTGTCTATAAATATTGAATTACATCATAAAATAAAACAATGTGACAAATACTGTAGCTGGAAAATGAATTCATTATATATTGGGCAAATCAAGGTGACAATACAAAGTCAAACAATACAAACATGCTTGCGCACTGCAGCTTAGGTCGAAGAAGATAAAATCATCTACAGTTGTAGCTCAAGTCGTGACTCCAAAGTAATGTTATCTTCTCAAGAAATCACAGCCCTTACAATAGTAGAAAATGACATCACTTACTGCTTGTCCAAGATATGACCCTCAATTTTATGGAGATCTCGACCAAACCAGCCGGCCGGTTTAAAGTTGAGTACACTCTTGATTCCTGTCTTGTGATTAATGATCTCTAGCGTGCCGTATTGCTCTATCCAGAGTCTACCCACAATGAGATTATGAACACACATCAGGACGTTGTGGAAAGTGTAGCATTCGCCATGTCTGTAAAAAAATAAATAAATGAACAAAGAGATAAGGAATTTGTGTTGTGTATTGTTGTGTATTATAATATGTCTATCACTAGTTTAATAATGAATGAACTGAACATTTGGTTCTCATAGTTGTGGAGATACAATATTGACTATATAAATGTGTGATTTAATAAAGAAAGAGACAACATTAGGCGTATATTTGTAGATGGGAAGTTAGATTAGGCTCAACAAAGTTTGTGTGTCTAATGAATGCCATTGCATTAAAAAAGGTTAGAAAAAGTTGGCTATTTTTCCAATTATTTTTGCACATATGTATAAAATAGTACTTTGGATGGGTGAAAATCCAAATAACACATAAAAATAATATTTTCAGTTTTGTATTTCATGTTTTTCTATGAAATCCTGTTTTGACTTTTGTGACCAGTAGAAAAAAAGAGGAGAAAAAAGTTCAGATCAGGTCATTTTTAGAGGGTTCGTCAGTGGAGAAAAAAAAAATTCTTGCCCAAGTTTAAAACGATCATTCCCATGTACTATTAGTAAAATCACACAAGAAATCATCCCATTTATTGTAGCAGCTTTAAAGAGGTCATATGTTCTTGTGTGAAGGTATGCAGGGTCGACCCAGACGATGTAAACATTTATTCTCCCTAAGCAGGCAAACATTGATTTATATTAGTGACAAGTGCCTCTCATAAATTTGTCATTGTGTAGAATGGTGTGCTTACATCTGGGATTATCATTCATTGATGATTTTGAAAGAGCAATATATATGATGTTCATAATGATGCAATAACAAATATTAAATGATATATATCAAACTATGAAATATTTGTTTAACCTTTAAATAGAGGTGTATGAACACTATAAAGATTGTCAGAAACATCTGGAGAGGTGAAAATATGCTTCTATGCAGGTAATTTTTTGTCATAATCACATGAATTTTGCGTCTATTGTGTATTCCATCGAAAGTAATCTTCCTAAAATGGGTTCATAAATATAAATTCCAGTGTACTCTAATATAGTCTGCAAACACAGACCATTGGCTTTGGTGTCTCAAATAAGAGAATTGTCTATCATTTATCAATTAACTATCCATAAAAATGTTTTCATACAATATTTAGAATATTTCTAAAGAAAGATTTCCAAACACTGCATTATAATTCTAAGTCAAGTTAATAACAAAATGATATCTCCAAGAAAAAAATATAGCACTTTCAGAAAATATTTTCATTTACATGTTGTGATTGGTCAAGGAGCAGTCATGTGATGAAAAATATTTTCACCATGAAATAAATTAGATATGGCGTGACGTCATCCTCAGAATAGTTTCCGATGTGTCAATATTCTGGCGTCATCTTTTACGATAACTGGATATTCAGCTATAGATACCGCGATATCATGATCAAAGGTCGTCAAAACATAAACAACAATGGCAGCGCCCAGTGGAGAAATCAACGACGATGAACCGAGATTTCATCTCGAAGATGACGATAATTTGGAGGAATTCATTTCATCGACAGATTATAAGTAGGATATAAATTTAATTATTATTTCGGTTTATTTCGGTTCACTTGTGTAGGATATAAATCAAATATACCATGCACATTATTCTAAGTAATATATGAAATTATGGATTCTTCGGTGACCGGCATAGTGCTATGCCAGTCACCTCACAATCCATAATTTCAACTAGAACTTCTCAGTGCATGGTAGATTTGATTATTATAACTGCAGTGGAACTGCCCTGGTGTGCTACACCAGGCAAAGAATGAACAGAGCCAATGTGAAATACCCTTTAATCTTTCTAACAATCCCACGCTGTCAAAGAGGTTTGTTTACCAAAGATACTGGTACAGTACAAGCTACATGTATGCCATTGCATCATAACGGTAAGGGGAGTAGAGTCCTGTTCAAGGCAAATGAACACAATAAAGTGGAATCATATTCTCATCATTCTTAATGTTACTGGTAGCTTCTGTAAATCTAGAAGTATGGAGAGATACATGAGAACACTCGAGTGGGAGGGGTAAATGATCTCTTATTCATAAAAGTGATTACAATTCACTCTGAGAAAAATACATCCGTGTTTAATTTCTCGCTATATCACAGAATTTTTCTCTCTAAAATTTATTGAAGTTTCATAGCTTGGAAACCTTGCTTTTATATTCTGTTTTCAGCACAACTTCGATCCATCAATTTGGCTGGTATTATGCCAAAGACCTTTTAACCTGAATGATTACATTTAGCTATAATGCTGACAACTATTTTCACAGCCGTCGCAATACCAGGGACTAGAATAATAATAATAATACACAACATTTATATAGCGCTTTAATACGAAGTGTTTCTAAGCACTCTGTGCATTATTACCAGGCTATAGCATGGCTACCATTCGGCGCTCACTGCATTCAAGGAATTTCTTCCTACCGGTACCCATTCACCTCACCTGGGTTGAGTGCAGCACAATGTGGATAAATTTCTTGCTGAAGGAAATTGACGCCATGGGTAGGATTCGAACCTACGACCCTCGTGTTGAGTCAGAACCACTACACTACGACGCCTCCACAAATTTAAGAGGAGTGAGAGCATTGGCTTTCATAACGCTCCCTTCACATGTTTTTGGGGGGAAATAATTTATAGTAATATTCCTTTACCAACTTCGTAATCATCACATATTTTACATTGAAATACATGGTGCTAGTGTTGCCAATATCAGTAATTTTTCCTGGGGCTGACACAAAACTTGAGAAAGCAGAGGCCAAAATTTTTAATGATTACTAAAAATTGGTAATAATTGACAGCTATGTACATGAAAACTCAAGTTAGCTCCCCTAAAATGCCCCTTGAGAGTCTCTAGTAGAGCTGTTTATAGCTCTCCTGCAAATTTGAAAGTCCAGTCCCAGTTATACTCACTTTGGAAGCTTAATTGTGACAACCCCCTTGGGTTGGACTTCCATACTCTTGCCCCAGAACTTGAGCTTGGGATGGACAGCACCATGGAACTCAAAATGAGGAGAGCTGGCATGGAAGGCACTGACAGGTGGATGATGGGAGACCTGCTCCAAGAGCATCTTGGTGTCAATGTCATCTCTGTATAGAAAGTCACAGTCAAAGACAATAAATACTATAGGCCAGTTTACTAATATATTCAAATTTACGCAAGTTCCTTGCCAACAAGTGCGGTCACGTGGCCTTCCTTTAACTTGTTACTAAAAATTGAACTGCTTAACTTGGAATCAAATTTGCATGTTTTCATTGCTTGTCAGGCAAGCCCTGGGCAAGCTTTTAGGCCGCCACGAGCAACGTTTGTGTATAAAGAATGCATAAAATTACATCTATTAGTATACCCCCCAATTGCATTTCTGCACATGCCTTCATATACAAGAGCCACATACATGCAGTACACAGGGATGCAAACCTTCTGGAACATGCATGAGGATAGAAATTGAAATGTGAATAACCAAAAAGCTGAAAATAAATTTCCTCATGTAAGAAATACAGTTATAGTTTTCATACATTTTTGGTAAAAACATATATAACTTTCAGAATTAAAAAGAGGGAAGAGAAATTGATGTGGAATTTGTTCCGTGATCATAACAGCAATGAGTTTCGGATGATTAAAAATCATATCATCCCTCTAACAAAGTAACATTAATTAGTAATGGTGGGAGGTGTGCATATAGCTCTTCTCACATTTTACGCAGCTGGAAAATACTCATTAGAATGTTTCCTATTGAATACTTATAAAACTTTTTAATATAATATACTTTTTTAAACATTAATTAGAAGGAAATACAGTAACTTGCAACACATCATACTAGACAAAATCTATTGAGAAAAATAAAGAATACAAACCTTGATAACTCGTATGTTTCCCCTAAGAGTGGATTGAATGGTTTACCAAATCTGTCTACGTTTGAGGCTGATGCAGATACTACAAATGCTGTCACATACTGCAAGATGAAATCAAGAGATAAATGGAATAGAAATTAGAATTTATAACAATGGAATTCTATAGCAGGTTTATCTCATACAACACTATATATTTTATACAAAAATAAATTTCCTAAAAATATTGTTGCTTAAAAACCTTTTAACACCTACATGTACGTTGAATACCTATATAATGCTGAAAATTAACTGTGCCTAAACCTAATCTATGTGACTGCTAAATTCGGTTTGACTTAAGTAGCAGAAACATTAGCTGAGTTAAATTGTAAATGGCACTTTTTACAAAAATTACATCAACTTTTTGATATTTTTTGCAATTATTTGACATCTATAGGTTCAACTAAAGGCAAGTTGACTGTAATATTTATTTCACAAAGCTTTTAATTAATCAATGATTTGTGGCATGTTGTGTACTTGAAATATTAGGTTCTTGCATACTCAAGATACTTTAACTTGTGTCACTTATAAAGTTACATGTATATTTTATTTGGATTAAGTGCATTGGATCCAGTGGATGTGGCACTTCACATACAGGCATGAATAGCCATTATTCTGTTTTGACGCAAGATTATCAAAAAGGCGTCGTGAAAATTTTCACTCTGTATGATGCACATTCGTCATGACATCATATAAATAGTGACATAAGGTGACTACAAAAGGCAAACCACTTTGCTTGCTTGTTTCAAATAGCCTTTCCGGAATAGATTATGCTATAAGTTGAAAGTAAGGTGCAACCTACAGTAAATATAACAATATCATTACCCCAATATTACATGGCAAACATAATTACTATGCAAATCTCCATGTTCTCCATGTAAATCAGGGGGGTGTTTCATCAAGATTTGTCGCAGAGACAATTAGTCAGCGCTGACAGATTCCTTGATTGTGATGAAAAGCACTATCGCTGACAGTTGCTATGGCAGATTTTGATAGTGACGTAATTACATTGCCCAAAAGAGATAGTCTATCAATTTTTGATGATCATGTGATGTATGTGTACAAAGGTGACAGTTGCTATGGCAACTGTCGGAAAATGACTCCTTGTCGCTGCGACAAATCTTGATGAAACACCCCCCAGATGTATAAGGATCTGCAACTTTTTATCCAATCAAAAACTTTCCAATTGGAAGAAAAAGAAAAAAATACTAACATTTAAAACACTGACTATTCAGTTCTGTAATTCCCATAGATTTTTTTGCAGGTACCACCCGGTTACAGTTGTCAATGAGTTAAGAATGGCCTACCTTTGTACATATACATCACATGATCATTAACAATTGATAGACTATCTCTTTTGGGCAATGTAATTACGTCACTATCAAAATCTCAAGTGTCCTTAGCATTATGAACCAGACCCTCTATCCTGGTAACTGACAGATTACAGTGTAGATAAATTAAATGAATTTAATTTGACCTTTTTCCTATGTATTACCACTTTGAAGATTAGTCAATAACTTGCTGAGAATTAATCTTCATATGAGCCATTTATGTGAAACTATAGATTTCTAATTAAATCACTATTTGTCCTCAATGGATCAGAAAGCAGTTTTTTTTTGCATAAATAAACAAATCTTATTTGTTTTCAATCAAACTTTCAAGACCACATTTTGGTAAATGTTGGTTAAAGTTTGATGTGTACTAAAAATAAAATCCAGAACCACTCCCCCCCCCCCAAAAAAAAGAAAAACCTGTGCCTAAATTGTATATTTTCCAAAATCAATACTTGTATGTCAAAATGTAGGCCTACATGACTTTGAGCAACAATTTGTTTAGTCAAGTATACCATTTTCTAATGATGTACCTTCTCTTTATACCTTCTTATCTATTACCATGTACATGTACATGTACCTTCACTGTATAGTGTTGCAAAATAACAGTGAAATTTAAAGCGTAACATAATTGTTGTCAGGTGCATATGCAGACATAATGTAATCATTAGTCTCTTTGAAGAATAAAGTAAATAGAGCTATATGCTGTATACAACCATTACCAGAATAGGGGTTGGTCACTGAAAAAATGTAGTCTTATTCTGCAGACAGTTTAACATTTTAGGGATTCTTAACCCTCAATTTGACCCCCCCCCTCCACAAATTTTGTGATCGCACCGCCGCGGAAATTTTTTTCACCACGAGACTCGCTGACTTTTTACTTTCAAGTCTTGCGCAACTTTTTAGACTATTTTCGCGAAAATCGGGCATATGGTTACGTCGCCGTGTCACTTTTTGTACATGCACGTCAGACCGAAAATCGCTCAAAAACGTGATTTTGTGTACAAAGTCAATGTAAATTGGGATTTCAGTCTGAATTCATAAAGATGTAGTTATTTTCAATTTTATGGGTTATAATTAATTCATTTTAGCATAAATATGCTTCAAAAGTGTTCTGCAATAAATTTCATCCAAAAAACAATAGAAAACAAAATGTCGAAAAAACAAAGAAATACATAAGAAATTCATAAAACAATAAAAAACATAAG
>BQKZ01002726.1:0-12722 GCA_036244855.1 Temnopleurus reevesii | reverse complement strand
ACAATATCTATTTTCACTTTATGCCAAAATGTTCGAAAATAATTGTGTATCAATCTACTAATGATCATGAAAAAATATTTAAATCATTGTGACCCCTTCATATACAGGGTAGAAGTTGTGGTGAATACAGTTACCAGACACGTTTAAATTTCGTAATTAATCAATAACTTTGTCAATATATTTCAGTTATTTATAATATTTTTTTAATGAAAATAAACTGAACGGTTTAAAGATCTAATCATTCCAAACACTCTATTTCCCGCAATCGCTACGCTTTGGACTGTTCTGCCACCAATGTTGACAATCATAAGATGGCCTAGACAGTTCCAGTCAGCTGATTGGTCTAACCGCATCACGTGATCATTCCCCAATCATTTTTAACTCCTTGTGTCGCACATAATTTTATGATTATTCCAATTATTTATTTTATTCTGAATATAGCCGTCTCACAAGAGGAATAACAATTAACATACTTTCTCGTCGTTAATTAGCGAATACGTAGGCCTACTGCTAATCTCGGTGTCTTCTTCACATGTACACTGTGACACTTGCCTCCAGCTAATACACATCACGCAGTGCGCATGCTCAGAAGACATCTCGATGCAGACATTCACGAATCAACTCCATGTCATAATATTTTGCCTCAGTTTCTTACATGGTGCCTGCTGGGCTCTGTTCTCCTGGTTTGCTAAGGCTGTGCTTGAAAGATTGCTTCTTGGCAAACCCGGAGAATAGCGACCAGATGCGCGATGTATTCAATTTGTGTACAATCCTACGGCTACGGGAGTGTATGGTAGTGCGTCGGCGATGTTTTTTGCACCACCACCAGATTCTACCAAAAAACATTTGTAAAGTTGGCTTGAGTTTACAATTAGCCTACACTTCTTAACACCAAAATGATAAATTGATTACATTTTCAACAAATTTCTTAAAATATGGAAGGAGAGGAAAGAAAATAACATTTAAAACCATTAATTCTGTTTATAAAATGGAATAAAAGTCGCTTTTGGTAGTTTTGGACTTGTTTTGTGGATGCCAGATGGTAGTGTGATTTTTTGACTTCTGGAAATTCTGCCGCCGATGCATGTTTGCAATTTTTACTTGGCGCGCACGCAATCTGGTCGCTATTCTCCAGGTTTGCCCTTTTTTATCTAACTTCGACACCCCCACCATGCATGCCAACCCTTCATGAAACAAAATGTACCACATAGTGTGTGACAGACAGAAGGGCAGGGGTCTTTCCCGAAGAGCAGGCGAGGTCGACCCCATTACCGACCGACTCCCTGTTCATCTCCTGCTGCAGAGTGCAATCTCAATCTGTGTCATTCATCAACAACTCTCTGATCAAAGATGATTTCAAAATAACTAATATGTGTTTATCAAAATATTACTCACTTCAGGACTCTAACTGACGACAGAGGCACTCAGATCATCAATCCGGAAAGTTTTGAGAAAGAATTTAGAGAAATATTGTAGAAATGGGCGCACACCAACTCGTATGTTGTCTCGCATCCAAATAAAGATGGTGTGATAACATTGAGCTGAATTAACTCGAGAGATGGCGCTAGACCACTTTTGAAGTTAAAGACAGATTGAGGTTCTCTTGCTGTTGAGGTGATCACACCCTGGGGACCTCAAAGTTTCCACTGTATCATTTTTTCCTAATTAATCTCATTGTTTTATTATTTCAGTGTTAGAATTTCTTTGATTTTACATGTTTTTTTCACCATCTCTTTGAGTACAATCAGGGTTTTTTATTTTAATGAATTTATTTAATGAATGTGAAATGTCCATAGCTAGCTCTGTAATCTATTATATGCTATGTAAATATATATAATTATTATTATCAATTATCAAGACATACAACATACAAACTGCAAGGAAAAACTTCATGAAGATTTATCCGCAAATGGTTTTATCTCCATAGCAATGAACACAAACACTTTTGGAAGATGTGTGTCACTCTCTACACCCTCTATATAAAAAAAATAATAAAATAGAGGCAATAATCCAATGTCTTATTTTGAAGATATTTCTTAGCTTTGTGATTAGTCTCCTGCAATTTATTTATTCCTCTTTTATCATTTTTTAGTAATATCTAATATCAATTAATATTCTTTAAATCATTCAATCAATTTGATCTAATTTATCTATTGAATTAAAAATGGATTTTATAGGCAATACATCCACATTTTATAACAACAACTGATAATTACATTTAATAAGCAGACTTCCTTCCAAAGAATGTCAATACTACATGTAATTGATTTGTAAACATTTCAAATTTTACTTTCATTGATGGACATAATATTTTGATAGTAACGCAATTCGAATTTAATTATTTGATTACAATGTATAAAATTGGCTATCATTTGTGCTCAATATAAAACTGACTTGAGCTATGTCCATGACATCAAATTTCAAATAAATTTTCTAGATCACTTATTTTTATTAATCATAAAAAACCTAAGTAAGACGTCAAAATCTGTGTGAGATGTGACAGATAGAAGGCACGAAACAATGTGTCAAATTTCTGACGCAACAGACATATTATGCAAAACATCACATGTACTTTGGGTTGAAGCTGACTTTCATTATGATAGCGCACCTTTGGACCCCTGGTTTTTTAATACAGAACAAAAGGAACTTTGTACTTTATAATCATTGATATGATAAGGGATAGTGTAACAATCATATTTCAGGCCGTACTCTGTATACTAGAAGGCAGTGTTTTTTATGTTGTTGTTTTTTTTTTGGGGGGGGGGGGGTAAATAGGCTCCTGATGACCTGGGGTAAAAGGGTGGGGAGCTTCATTTTCAAAGGGCACAGGGAGTGAGGATTTCATCACCAGTGTCTCATCATAAGGGCCAAACACACTTGACCAGAAAAAAGAGGAGAGGGTTAGTTGCAGCCCCCTATGCGCCATCAGTATGGGAGAGTACACACTAGTGACTTCATGCCTCTCCCTCCCCATTGGACCTCTGGCATTGAATGGCCTGCTTTGAAGTTAGATATTGAAAGGTAAAACTAAATATTGGGTCATTTTCATCATCATCATCATCATCATTATCATCAGTATACGAGGAAAGGAAATCCTGGAGTTCTCTGTCGATTCAGAATGTTACTTCATGAAATATTTCCCTCTGTACATCTGGATTATAGATTATAGAACTCTAAGGGGATATAAATGTGCGTCAATTGTATGCTTGCATGCCTCAAATCAAATAAGCTAGGGCAGGGCCCGCAGGGAGAACATTTTGTACAACTTGAGCAGCTACTCTGGATACAGAAGACATCTTTATTCTAATTATCTCTTCCTCAGAATGCTAAGGTTTCCAAAATAATCCTACAGCTTTATCTCATGAAAGTGATATAAAAAGTTGTAACATCGTCATTCGTTTCTAAATCCTTCTTAGTTTTACACTTGACCATTTTCCTCATGATTCTGTTTGGATTAAATCACCTCTTTCTATCCACCTCTGATTGTTGTGAGACTGGCAAATCTTGCAAAGTATTCTAGAGAGACTCCAAACTTGTAAGTGCCTTTTAATTGGTAGATTCTCCCACCAAGACCACTGTCAAACAGGAGACCATGCTGAATGTGCAAGGCTTGAATAAAAATGTTTACTTTGTCAAATTCCTTTGTCCCTTCTGCTCACAGTGACTGTCACAAGTAATCATCAAACCAGAATTGATTTGAAAGCTTTATTGATCAGAAATATTTCATGTTTAATTGTTTCAACTGTAATGATAATAATGATTACCAGTGATTTTATTCATTTATTAATTTATCTTTCTTCAATAAATACATTTTACACTTTAAATATTAAAATATGCAGCTGTATATTTGTTATAATAGACAGGATATTAGAAGAAAGATGAGACGACCAAGCTTGAAATATAGGTCCCTCCTACATTACTTCTAGTATGCTTGTATATAAAAAAAAAAAAAAGAAGATAAAACAAAGGATATACATATATTTACGTAATACTCTAAAGTTTCCAAGACTTACTACTTTGAGTAACAGATATCACATAGAATAGCACATAAACATGACATATACAAGTACAATATTCCATACGGAAAGAAACAGATAAGCGTGTACGGATGAGAAAAAATAGAGAGAAGTTGAGGGAGAACAAAGAGATAACTTCTTTGGCGAGAATGGGGGATGACAAATGAGGAGATAGATAAAACATTTTCTGGAATTTATGGATTCATACTTCTTTGAGGAATTATAAGCAACATGAAATCACCTCCCCTCCTCCTCCTTNTCTCATTTTCGAGGTCTTTGATGTGAGACTACATGTGCATGCATGCGTGAAGTGTCCAGTTCATAATTATCAATATAATCTATATCATGCAAATTATATCGGTATTTAAAAATTCCATCTATAAGAGTCAATCTGCAATCATATTTTGAGTTATTTTTTTCTCATCAACCTTTACACTTTACAATCAAGTGTATTTTAAGCACTACTGCAATCAACAGAGTATACACCCCAGCCTCAAATTGAAGGTGTACCTTAAGTAAATATGAAGTTGAGATTATCTTCAATTTGAGCACTGGGTGACTTTACATGTACATGCAGTCCTTAGTGTAGTGGGAAGTACTGTGTACAAATGTGTGTCTGCATTTACATTTTTAAACTATTGTACAGACTGCAATGCGCAATTATGTTTTCGATTTGGAATATAACTGTATATAAAACATGGATTGATGGAAAATTGACTGGTCAACATTTGGTTTAATGAACATGGGACAGAAAAAAAAAGATATGTAAATTGCTTACACAAGATTTTGATGAGTCATGGAAAACACTGAATACATGTACAGAGTGCATGTGAACAACACAGTTTTTGTTTGTTTGTTTTTGTTTCTTTTATAGCTTGAGAGCCATAATGGATACAGCAGGGCATACATTTTTTATAAAGCCAGACCTTCCATGCAGTATGTCTGGCCTCAATACCAATCTTACCTTTTAGCCTTCATGACCTTCGGTGCCCTTTCCAAAAGTATCCTTGCCCTCAAAGGCTCGGATTCACAAAAGTTTTTTTTACTTTGAAACCAACTTTAAACCACGAAGGTATTCAAATTTAAGACAAGTTATGCACTTCATTATAACGTAATTGTCACATTGGTGCGTTGATTGGGCTAATTTTAAACACACGCTCAATCAAGTGCATTATCACTTGAATTTCCCAACGCCAGGTTTTACACTAGATTTAAACCATGGACTACAAATAAATCATCTTTGTAATTTCTGGTTATTATGTTGAAATTTCAAGATTGACACATACTGTCACTACTCAAGACCCAAATTGTACCTTCATCCTGTCGATGGGATCGTCAGACATGCTAGCTTTGACGAGGAGGTGGGCATGCTCGATGTATTCACAGCATCTTTGAAGAAAGCTTAGAGGTTCGTTGAAGACGACAGGCATAGTGATCTTAGAAAGCTCCTTGCCGATACATTGCTTAAGTACTGTCCATAACGTCATGTGATCTCGTCTGTACATGGGGGCTGGTAATCGCACTCTAAAGGGGCAGATAATGCATAAAAACAGCATAATTCAGTGAGTGAATCTTTAAATTTCCATTTGTAACATACATATTGGTGACACACTACTCTGTGTGTAGAATATTAAATCCTATTCATAACTTCATTAACAGGATTAAACTTCTTGGTGCTTGAGCTTTTGATCCCAGCAAAATCTTAATTATAATCAAAATGTTTTAAAAAGTTAGAAAAATTCAGAACTTCTCATTTGGATACACATCACATTTACACAATTTGGTTAAAATTAAATTTTTTGTCTGTCTCTATTTATGAAGATAAAGTTGCATTTCCCCCTTCAAGAGAATCTATTTAAGAATTTAGATGCAGAATAAATTTACCTGTTCAATTAACATTTCAAAGAGAACCGTGTGAGATCCCCATCTAATTTCTTAAAATTTGGAATAGTACCATAATTACCTTGCACATCCTGGAATGATGATATCAGGCACACTGCCAAATGTAAAAACATCACTTTTTCCTACATGTAAGTCCCTAGTCTTAGTTCCATTATATTCCCCATTGTTTGACGTGACAATTTCATCCTTGTTCTGTTTACTGTTCGAGTGATTCTCAGAGTCTGAAATCCTATGCTGAACTCCCTCTGTTGAGAACCTTTGCTCCGAATCCATCCTGACGCTATAGAAGCTCTCCACGTCGCTCAGCCGATCATCAAAGCTACCAGTTGGACTGCCAGAGTCCCTCACACTGTGAAACTCATGGTCAAACTCTTCGGCAACGTCGTGGAAGTTGTTGAGGGGGCTTGTGGAGAGAGTCGCAGAGAAGAGCTCTAGTCGGTCGTGTTGCTGCGCGAGGGCATGAAGGGCGTCCTGCAAGTTGCGTGTTCGCTCCTGTTCTTGCTTCAAACGAAGATCACGAAGCTGGAGGAAGATAAAAAGCAAAAAAAAAACTCATTAATTAGTTCATTCATGTAATTGACTAGTCCATTCAATAGCATCTATAGATTGGAGAAGGTAATTTGAGTTTTCAGTAAAAAAAAAAAAAAAAAAGGAAGAAATCTTGAATCGCCAATATCTTGGATGATCTCATACTGTACAGTTATTCAGAGTAACACAAAAAATACATTTGTCTATTCTAATCCATCAGGATTTAGTGTAAGCAAGTTCAAAACATACAACACTTTTCCTTCATAATCAGCTTTCCCCAATTATCTTGATTTTATAAGTTTATCCTACAACTACATGTAAGTGGCATGTTTTACAAAGACCTACATGTACAGGTAGACCAATGAGGTGCTGTAATAGTTTCAAAGGATCTCAAATTACAGTTTTATATTTTGTAAATGAGGATCTTTGCACAGGTACATACAGCACATTGTATAACAGCCCAGACAGTAGGCCAATTAAAACACTCCTCATTCTCACTTCATTGCAACTTGCTTTTATGTGAGTCTGGCAATACAAGGCCACAAGACTAATGCTTTAAACTATTAGCAAAGTAATACAGGAAGTACTGGTATTCCAATAGGAAGCCGCAAGTGTGAACCTAGCCACAGATATCAGCAATGGCAGAATGAAATGCAAGGAAGTCATGTCTCGTGTCCAAGTACTCCAACACTTCATTCAAGAAAAATCAAATGCCACTGAACGAGAGCAGCTGTTCATTGAGACTTCTGATGGAGTGGGTTTCTGTCTCGTTCAATAATGTGGGCTATACACCAAGATACCAAAGGAGGGCATTTGTACAGTGTAGCAATGTGCCATGTACATCAAGAAGATAAAAATTATCTAGCATGCAAAATCCCTCCTGTAATCCTTACTTCTTTACAAGATCCTTGAATAAGCAACTTATCCAGCAATTCATTCTTTAATATCATCATGCACAACATTATTTCAGTCTATACACAGAGCTCGTCAGTGTACATAAATTCTGTTGATTCCCATTCAAATTGGGTGATCAATCTGATTATTAATTTAGTTTTCCACTTCTATTATAGCTGCAGGAAGTTCTCTATGATAACCAATAAGTGATTATTGAATCTTTGAAGAGCTCATATTATCAAACTCATAATTTAAGTTAAAAACTGTTCACTGTCAGCGAATGGATGTCTTAATGGCATGAGGGAAACAGCTGGATAAAAAACCTAAATCTTGAGCATCTATTTGGCTGACATCATGCCAGTCAAGTTTGACTGTTCCAGTCAGTCATTCCATATAAATGTTGTGACAGTCATATCAAACAAATCGTAAATATCTGAAGGAGCATTGATTAATTATAGAACAATAATTTTGTTATCAATTTCCTTCAAGATATTTCAAACAATTTTTTATTGTTCAATCATCAATCTTTCATTCATAAAAAAAAATCTGATGTGAATCATTTATGTTTTACTGTGCATACATAAACATATTTCAAAACACTGTTTATCAACAGAGATGACATTGCAGAATGGGGAATAATTGTGACAAAAAGTTTGTTTATCCTACAAAATGGTGGACCCATACATTGAAGCTGGTATCACCTTAAAAAGTATGTTGACCCTGAACTCCAGAGAGAATAAGGGGATTGGCAAGCCTGAAAATGGATCTGTAGAAATAACCAAATATCAGCACAAAGGGTAGTGAAGAAGTGTGTTGAACCATGGTAAACTTTTGTTAATTATTTGAATGCTCAATGCAAAACAGACAATTTGTTGTGTTTACAGATAAAACTTGTACGCTGCCTGCCATGATACACAGAGATGTATACTGAAGGGAGATTAAAATCCCTCAAAGCCTACCGTACACGAAGGCAAAATAATATCCTGTATTCAAGACATCCTGTGATGAGATAAAATATTGTTCCCTATAAAATCATTATTTTCATCGATTTGTTGTGATCTGACATCTTTTATCCAAGTTATTTCAAACAAATTATGTTTTACCATTAGAGTTAATAGGCCTGATGTGTACAAACAAGTTTTGAATAGCTCAAAGTGCTCTCTCCAACATGCTGAAAAAAGTGACAGCTCAAATATAGGAAACCACAATGCAGAGACATGTACATGTACACATCTATCAAACCATTTTGTAAACAAGTCGTACTATATTCTACTCCATTCTATTCCCCAATAATCAATTAACCCCATCTGTCAGCCCTGTGCACATATTTCGCAAAGCTTGTGGCTCTATACATTTACCATGCTGTAAATCACTGAATACCACTCTGCATGCCTACTTGTGTAAATCAAATAAGAGCTTGTGTACAATAAATTGGTTAGGTGCTGTCACCTATTAATAAAGGTACTCTAGATACCTGCATTGTACATTATACATGTACAACAATAACCAGGGAGATGAGAATTTCAAATCTCCCTACAATGACTGGTGTGCAAACACATGCAACTCAATTATTAATGGATTTAAAACAAAATGTATAAACACAGATCTATGTACACGAACATGTACATGTACATATGTTCATGTACATGTATGTACATGAACATGTACATACATGTACATGAAAATGAAATTTATGAACTCCCATGTCCAAACAATTCTTATCCTTCCTCACATTTGTCTAGCCGATTTGATTGGAGCTTCATGAACAAAGTACCCAAAAATATAGGCCTACATCTCAAGATCTGAGTGTATTTGAATATAAAATCTATTTATCGTTTGGGTCCTAGAAGGGGGAAAATTCCATGCATTCCTCTCTTTGTTTCCTCTCTTCCTTTCCAAGAATCAAATGTCCTTCCAAACCATTCACTTTCTCCTCTTGGTTTCTATTTTCTTCCTCCAAGGTTATCCATACAGTGTACATGTATGTAATAAATGCTCTGCTGATTTGATATACGTTTCACACTCCAGTGACGAACAGATATGCTAATTTGGGAGAATTCTCTTCACGCATGAAAGGGTATGTGTCAGCGTGCGCTCCATGCCAGTATATGAGGAGAGTAGTAAAATGTCAAAATATTAAAGGGTAATAATCACATTTACATACAAATCTAATAGAATGCTCAGTAGTGGCAAGTGTTGTGTACAACTTGTAAGATGTACAAAAGCCCAATTGTGATCAGGCAAAGTAACATTTTGAGTCTTCAATGAAACTATAAAAACTAAAAACTATGATGTACATGTACATTGCATGCCCAATTCCACAGAACGAGTTGAAAAGAGGAAAAATGATATCTTAGCACGGGAGCTGTTCAAGCACAGTTTTCCTCATGACACTGCAGCGGTCAATACACTTACTACACGATTCTACTCTGTATCTATCCTACTGTACACATACCTACATGTACATAAAAATTTATGTTTTGTTGTTTTATTTAATCAGAGTGGCTCTTTCAGTTTAACAAAAATTACTCAAAAGATGGGCCCTGTATCATAAGATGAATACATGAATTTCTATAGTATGGGATCTTTTACAAACTGTACCTAGGACACAGTACTCCCTTAACATCCTGAAATTAAATTCTTTTCTTTTCATTGCGCTACCACAATTTTCCTTTGAATCCAGGCATAAATGTACAATACATTGTAGGCCTATAGGATACTGTCTCTGACATACATGTATAGAGTGTTTGCAACAACTTGATTCATGCTATGTGACAATTGAAGACAAAAAATGCCCAATATGATACAGGATGTACCAACAAGTCTATTTGAAAAGATGACACATTGTGGCAAATATGTTATCTCTGAATATTCAACTGAAACCGTACAGCGATCTTAAGATACCATCACACCATAAAGTCAAACATATCTCATGTGAAAGGTCAACCTCAAGAAATGCACTGTACATGTTCATGTAGTATGGAAGGAGGGTGATTGTTTCATGGATTATGCATGTATGTAGATCTGTTCATTACTGGAGTAAATGTAGAATGTTGTGGGAAATACTTTTGAAGTCGTGGATACATTGCGCTTGGGGATTGATCAAGAACAATGCACCAAGAAAAATGCATCCTCTACTTGAAAATAATTTGCTACTCTATGCTCTACTATTGTCTAGACAATTGGGTCAGTTGTAATTCATAAAAGGACAAAATTGTAAGGATCCTTCATTTTATTTGTTTTCTGCTTGATATAGCTTCATCCTCAGTCACAAATGTACATGTTGTAACTGGTATCTGAGGAAAAAAATACTAATTTGCAAGTTTGTACAAATAAAGACTAATCCCCATAATTATTCCATGACATTTTAGTGGGGTTTAGTTCTCAAAACAAAATATAGAATTTTTAAAACTGATCTATTCCCGTGATAAATCATTGGAAGACTAACTCATTGGAAGACTAACCATTCATATCGCGCGACAAAGTGAAACAATGAGACAGACACATGCAGAACGTCCACGCTTTTTAAAAGTTTCACACTCAGCCTATGTACTAAAGTTGATCATGAACGAGCCTGTTTCTTTACTTACGTATACATCCTTCGACTAGTAATCAACATCATGTCAGGTGAAGTTTTGGGGGGTTAATGTTATGCATTTAGGCAAGATACAAGATATTGTTTTTTTTATAACTCAGTACCATTTAGTAACTGGACCAGTCGAGGATCTATAGTTAGCAAACTGTCCCAAGATTGTGTGCATGTCCATGTATGAACAGGGCTTGATGTTTGCGCCGTTTCCAAAGTTCGCTGTTAAATAGTAACGTTAGTTGGACAATGATTAATCACATTGGAATTAATCCCGGATTAGACAATGCTCTCCTTACACACAGTGGAACAGGGATTATATGAATCACATGTCTGAAAATCTAGGCTAAAGTACATCTGTTAAAGATAGTGCCCGGTCTATTTGGGTTAGATGGACAACAAATAACTTAATTATCCAGAGTACAATTTTGTTTGAATATCAAAACAGTTCATATCTATCTCTATAGTTTAACTGAATGAGACCTTCTATTTAAGGTAAAACTGAAATAAACCTGCACAGGGAATAATTTTCTTGGTAGTTTATATACATGTAGCCCAGGATTCAATAGAAGATGCACTACGCTGTACTGAAAAACATGTCAAATCACTTTCATTACACTATGTTATACATGTAAACTACATGTGCTACATTCAGAGTGATTATCCAAATCCCAATTAATGTTTGCTAGTTTAAGCACCATCATGATGTACTGTGTAGGCAAACATTAGAGCTAGCATAAAGGTGCCCACAAAAGATTTATTGCATGCCTCAGTGAGCATTAATCTCCATTCTCATACAAATTTATAAAGCTTCAATGGTGCTGTCCAGGATGACCCGTTTTTTAGAGAGTTGGTTGGTTGAGGGCATCCAATAAAAATTTTGCCTTATTGATTTTTGGGACAGTACAGTACTAGTGTATGTGATGCCAAGAGCAAGAGACTAAAATCTCACACAAGTGCTTGATATTCTTGAGTGGTTCCCATGGCAATATTTGTCTTGCACTGATATTGATGGATGCACCAAATGAGAAAAATGACTGCACCTTTCATTGCTAAATTTACAAGAATAACCCAACCCGACACATCTACCAAATTACAGGTCTAATTGTATGTATACAAAATTAATTTAAAAATATGAAAAAGACGTTCTTACATTGTAATTCTATCTTTCATGGTTTTGCCTTTGGAAAAGTCCTGATTATAAAATAAGTAAAGTAAATATAATGTTCCAAGATAGACTTTTATTCAATAATTTCCTGCAGGAAGAAATGTACAGGAGTGTGCCTGTGCAGCAGCATTTCAATATCATTTCAAATACATCCAGACATTTTTAATAGATAAAAATTTATATATAAAAAAAAAATTCATGTGAACAATTGAGAGATCAAGCTTAAAAAGATGACAAAAATGCAATTTATTCAGTGAATTCGATAACACAGTCTTCCATGTTACTGTATCAAAATAAATTGTGAAGTATGTAAATAATTACCTTTTGCAACATTTTTTATATGAATTTGACAAACAGTTAGTTATAACTGCAAAGTTGGTTTTGTACCCCCAAACGCCAAATTTATAACGTAATAAATTTGGCGTTTGGGGGTACGAAACCAACTTTGCTCCTTTTTTTAACAAATAAATAAATTTTCCCCATTCCTAATTCATGATCATTGCTCAATCGTGATTTTGTTAATTTGTGATGGCATTTCTGTCCTATTTTTGGTGATTTTTTAGAGCCAAAGTGGATATTCTTTAGGCTTCAATCTGTTCTATAATTATTGGATGACAGGAACGTACAT
>BQKZ01002725.1:63108-81029 GCA_036244855.1 Temnopleurus reevesii | reverse complement strand
TCCCTCCCCCTCCCTCTCTCCCTCCCTCCATCCCCCTCTCTCCTTCCCTCCCTCCCTCTCTCTCCCTCCCTCCCTCCGCCCCTCTTCCTCCCTCCCTCTCTCCCTCTCTCCTTAGTCTTTCCCTCCCTCCCTCCCTCCCTCCCTCCCCTCTCTCTAGCTATCTCTCGCCCTCCCTCCTCCTCTCCCTCTCTCTCTCCGGTCGATCACATTCATGTCGCATGCCTGAGGCGCCAAAATCATGCTCCTTTGTAATAATGACACAGAACCAAAACTTGACAATTTGCCAATTTATGACATTCATGTCATAACATTTTATAGTTCTGTATAATTATCGTGAATTGTTGAAGCTTCCCCAAAGCCGTTTATAGTTCATCGGAGCTNTATATTTCGTATCCCCGTTCTCCTCTTCATCCCCTTGTACCCTCTAAATTTTTCATCCCACTCTCTTTCTCTCTACTCCATGTACTCGCCATTCCTGCCTTCTTTGTAGTTCTTTCTCGTCAACCCCTTATCATATAAAGGGAGATACATGGGACATTCATGTTACAAATTTCTTTCATGAAATCACGGGGTCTAGGTCTCTGAGACGTCTTTTATGAGAATTAGAGGTCATATTCCAAGATTTATTGTTGAAACCTGACGTCCGTTTCTTCGCTTCGATTGAGCACACGCTGTGGCACACGAGCGATCGATTCGGGTTGAGCTTGCCAATATTTCATTTTTATCTGATATTTGAAATTCAACTTTCTCTGATGGATGCATATTTTCCTTAAACTTCGGAAAACAAGTGTACACTAAAAGTATAGTTTTGGTACAAAGATGAAGAAATGTGAATTCTTATACACATTTTGTGACCATAGCATATTTTTTTACGAACTGATTCTTTTGAAATTTTGAATTTGACCATTAAATCATATTTAGCGCCCTCTCTTGGTTATAGCTTTATTTTGCTTGTTAGCGGGCATATACAAAGGTATATTAGAGATTTGACAATATAATGATAAAGAGATAAACAGAACAAGTAAATTCTGAAATTGTCATCCAATTCTGAGCATAGGAAGTTGTCCTTTATCAAAAAAGGAAATATTGAATTAGTGTGGTGCTTTACCACACTAAAAGCATTTGCACATTTTGGGTTATAGCTTTTCCAAAACCCGTTCATTTTTTCGCACAATCTTTTGGGCGATATGTTTATGATAGACTATATTTCATTTCATATAGATTTGAAGACAAAATCTGGCGATAAAGATATTCGCTTTTACCGAAACTGTACTTGGGCTAAACGTTGAAGATATTTATCATTCTACTCATGCCTAAAATAATGATTCGGGATAATGATTACGATAATCCGAATAATAAGATAATATGCGGCATAATACAAAAGTGCAATTTGAAACAGCTATACCCGTTCTGCCACATAGAGTGAGAAAACTTAAGGTGTAAAATTACAACTTTGCACACCCATCTGATACGGGTTCTGCACCTTTTTGCTCCCGATATGCTCTGTCCTTTTCATTTTAAAGGTGTTCATGACCGGTGGGTTTACTGATATGACAGATCAAAATTCAATGCGTACCATATTCACAAACTAAAGGTTGGTCTTGTCGACAGCTTGCTCGAGTATTGCCCGACATATAGCATTATGGTGACCGCGCCTTTTTTGTTATCGCCCCCACTCTCTGGAACAAACTGCCCGTATCTATTCATCGTGCCCCCTCCGTTTTTTTTTAAACAGTAAAATGTTGTTGTGGGTCGGTCAGTGGAGGTGCACACTATATTTACATTGTTTTAATTGATCGCCTCTGTTATTGTTAATTTGTTTTGTTAATTTTTAATGTTACCTATTCCTCCTCTTTAACTTCACTTAATTTACCGGTTAATAATCTTTCCGTAATCAGAATACTGTGCGCTTAGAAACATCCGTATTAAGCGCCTAATAAATAATATATTATTATTATATACCAACAGGAAATACATGCAACCATGGTGTATGTATTATCGTTGGTAAGACGAATGAATGAAATCGGACAACGTATATCTGTTGTAAAGTAGGGTGACGAAGTCAAAGAGAACACCATATTTGGGTCCACGGAATATGTAAATCCACAATTTATAAGATAACTCAGAGTTGAGACAAATTGAGTTATTCCAATTTTTCGACCTTTATTCAGATAATCGAGTAGTATAAGCAAGAATTTCATTTTCATCTCTATTATCTTCATAAACACTGATAAAGGTGGAAAATTTGAAATAACTCGATATGTCTCTACTCGGTGTTCCTTTTTTACATTCAAGAAAACAATTTTCTGATGATACAAGCACCGATCCTTTTCATAATTAATTTTGAACAATTAAGTGGACAGTATGTTGTCCAGTCTTGGTTAAACTTTTGCCCAACATTTTTAAAGAGTGGATAAAGCTGTAATGCCCTTTCGCTCGAGGGACTTTGCGATAGGTTGTGTTATGGGGTGGCTGGAGGACCAACTGCAAACGGACAACCATAAAATAGTGTGAATAAACAATGGAACTAAATTCAACTGATGTTGTCTTACAAAAGCATTCGCTAAAGTGGTGCCATAGTCATGCCAATTTCCAAACTTATATGACAACGCCGTGTTAATTCAACAGTAAACACCAACGGTATATCTTGCCGCCCTGCAAAAAAAAATCAATTTCGGACAACGGCGTTTGTCCGTGTTTTCAATAATTTCTGTCTTTGTTCCGATGGACATCTAGTCGGTGTTAAATTAACACTCTTTTTAGCAGTGTATAACTCTTGATTTAAATTTTGGATGTAGAGTCTAGCCTTACAAGGGCCTCACCACACCCTCTCAAATTGTTCGAGAGTTTTAGAATGATATCATTTATCATGTTTATAGGAACCCGTGAAACGCATCATAGCCATGCAGGCCCGTAGCCAGGGTTGAAAGTGTGTGGAAATACGTTTAAAGATTCTTCCAAGCCCCATCCCCCATAAAAACCCAGAATGTACACATTCCTCCCCTTCAGTCGAACAAGAAAAAAACAAAAAAACAAAAAAAAAAAACCACAATAGGATTCCTCAACTTCTTTATGCCCCTTCCACTTATGGTGTTTGTTTCAAAATGTTTATTAGGGCGCCCGCCCCCCTTTGCCCCCTACCCCCTGCCAAAGCGCCTGAGTGCTTTCTGAATAGATTTTTACCTCAGTCTGCACATGGTGTTTGATTTCGGATTCATTACCAAATATGGAGACTTTTTGTGTATTAAATTAACACCCTAATTTTTTTTGTGCAAGAAATTGCAAAAAAAATATTGATGTTAAATAAATCAAATCTCACTTTTGTATTTTAAACGAGTGTTGTTTAAAACAAAAATAATGGGAAAGAAGAAATAGGTGTAGGTTGTTTAGGCGTTGAGAAATGAGGAAGAGCTTTAATTTGAGAGCGGATATCGTTTTCCTCGTGCTGATTAAACCGATCTGACAGTCAAAGAATTTTTATAATTCGTGTAACATGGCCCGCAAGAGAATTATAAGATTAAAATTGTGAAATCTATAATCCAAAATCACCTTTTGGCAGATTGATCTATATCACTTGCGAATAGATGAACAGGGTGGATATTATTATTCACTCTCTCGTATATACGCTGTATCTATTCTCTCTTTCTCTCTCTCCCTCTCTCCTTCTCCCTCCAATTATACTCCCTCTCTTGTTTTTCCTCTCTCTCTCTCTCTCCCTCCCATTCTACACCCTCTCTTTTTGTCTCTCTCTTTCTCTCTTTCTCTCTCTCTCTATCTTTATATATCCCTCTCTCCCCCTCTCCCTCTTTCTCTCTCCCTCTCTCCCTCCTTCTCTTGCTGACCAATATTTTATTTTAGATAAAATATGTAGATTATATCGAAAAAACGCGCACGATTTCCTTTCATTCTTGTCCTCTCCTTTAGTTCAATCTTACTTTCTCGTTTACTACATCATCGATGCCACAACACATTCCATTTAACAACTTACAATCTTTTAAACAAAATCAAATATTGAATTAACATTTAAAAAAATTGTGACGACCTTTACAAATGACACTGAATAATGCACTTACAATCAAACATGCAGGATCCAACATTACGGACATGTAAATTTACTATTTTTATTTCAATTTTGATTTTTTTTAAATTAAACATTCTAGTTTTTATAGTGTACTATGGGTAGATCGACTAATTCGAGAAAAGGAATGACCAAAGTAGGACACAAAATATTTCTTAGATTAGGCTCTTTCATTTTACACTTTGGTTACACTAGAGTACAAATTTACAATAATAGGATAAAACATTACCCATTGTGCGCCTTGAGCGCTCCACAGAGTGGGTTTGGTGCTATATAATTAGCATTATTATTATTATTATTATTACTATTATTATTATTATTATTATCATTACTATTATTATTATTATCATTATTATTATTATCATTATTATAATTATTGTTATAATTATTATCCTTATTAGTTTAGAGAAATAAATATTTTGAGTTGGTGAGGCTTGTAAAAGAAAATCTGTGCTGGCGTATATTTCCATCGTATACTAGCTATCCCAATTTTACAAAAGCCTTTTTAGACATTTTAGATTGTATACAAATGCCTGTATAAAATTATATTTAATATCATTTGAAATATTCTTTGGTCGAAAATAGTTAAAATAACCAAATAAATTTTGACCAAGTTTATTTTTGTATAGCCTATATATGATTAGAATTAAGATGGAGTGGCAGCAGCGGGATTGCAAAACATTCTAATCTCATCGGATCGCAGCTAACAAAATTGACTTACCGGGCTATAATTGCTCTAATTCATTAATTCATTTATTGACATATAATTCTATTGAATTTCATTTCAAATGTTTTTGTTCATAAAGATATTCAGTCGCATGATTATCATCACTTATTCGACATCTAAATATTTGTAGCATATGGATCCAGCATGCACCTCAAAACTGTGTCTATTAATTTGCGTGTCCTTACTGTTCCGGGAAATTCTTGTTCACTTAGCAGCTTAGGTATAAACGAATTCCTATGATAAAAGATCATTGAAATTCTTCAAAATGTTTAAACATTTCAATTCCTACGTACAATCATTAATGATTGTTATATTATTCTTTAATGTTTCACATTACGACACCCCTTATTGCGGTTGTTTAGAAAACTTAAAATTCACTGTGGTCGTATACTGGCGCGTATTTTCGCACTGGGCAACGTTTATCTCTGAAACAAAGCTTGGCGGCAAAATAAATCTAAATGGCGTACAAGCGCAATAAATCTAAATATTTTTTTAAAACAATAGGGGGCCTATACCTTTATTATAATGTCCGAACTTGGAATGTAGTCAATTATAAAGAAAACACATTCTGATTTAGAGTTGGCACATACCCTAATCTAACCCTTTTAGGGGAAGCAAAACGATCACAAAGATGCCGCCAAAACAAAAATTGCGGTTTGACATTTTCTCGGATATAGGAACATTTTATCGAACATGCATAGAATTGCCATTTAGAATGATTTTATTTTGTTTGGAGATTGATCTCAATGAAATATTTGGATAATATATGGGATAGATGGGGGTGTGGCATTAGTTTCATTTTTATTTTCATCAGCAAGAGTTGAATGCCCTCCCGCTCCCGAAAGAGATTTTTTTTTATTTTGCACATCAAATGAAAGTAACGCCAAGCGATCCTCGAAAGGGTTGTTCGCGTTTTTTTTTTCACTATTTCAACACATTTTCACCTCGGGTGAAATGATCAAATTAGCAAAGTATGAAAAATAACATTTCTCAGCTACTAATTGATTTGAAAATTCAGAATCCCGAGAAAAATGAGATAAAATCTGGTTTAAATTTTGCATCCCAATACACGCAGTGGAAACAGCTTGTGACGCAGCAACAAAAATTTTCTGCCAAAGCGATTGTCAAACCCAAGCTTGATGGGCGGCGACGCTACTGAAAAGAAAATACTAAAAATTCATTCCACCGCACATTATTTTGGTTAACTTTAATGTAAAATATCTTATAACGTGCACAATATGATAAATAATGGGTATCGGTGTTTCCTAAGTCTTCGAATTAAGAAATTTTAAGACATTTCCAATGATTTTATTTTGTTTATAAATTCTAGTTTCAGCGATCCCACCGTAATGAACTTTGAAGGCGGGGACTGTCAAAGGAGTTGTATCAAATACAAAAATGGTTATAATTCACGTAAAACGTCATGAAATCCAATGTTTATACTTTCAATATGTTTCAAATTAGATTATTCATACTTTTATGTCTGTATTTATTGCTCATACCAAGTTTTTGATGGTAAATTTTACATTTTTATGTCAAAATATTGACATGACAAGATGGCGGAGAAGCAAAAATATGTGTTAGTTATGGTCGTTTTACCTGATATAACCAAAGTACGCTATATGATTTTATTATTTCTTTTTCATAGTTATATTGTTGAAGAACCATTCTTTGATGGTTAAAAAGTTGAGATTGTGAAACTCATTAATTAGTCTTAAAATAAAGGAAAACATAAGAATATGACTTTTCTTGAGTTTAATGGTGTTTCTCAAATCTTACTTATTTTCTGTAAATGAGAAGGGCCTTTCCTTCTGAAACTGTGGGGGTACAAAGTTGAATATATTGGCTACCTGCATGCGACAATAGGAATGCTATCGATTTTTTTAAGAAGTTTTAAATAGCAATCAAAGAAAAGAAAAGTAGCACATAGGTATACATGTCCGCCATTTTCGCCAGTCGCAGCAGACTCTATTCACGCGCCTTCCCCGACGTCCGCAAAAACAAGATATAGCCGAGTGCGTCCTCAGCGGCGTCACCACATAGCATATCATACTTGCCATCAGAGCACACGTCTGCTACCGCTCTCTCTCACCTCATTCGTGTCAAGTTCATTTCAATACTAATAACAATGGCCGATGCTGATGCTGCTCCCGCCCCTGCTCCTGCCAAGAAGGCAGCAAAGAAGAAGGTATCCAAGCCTAAGACACCAGCAGCTCACCCGAAATACAGCGAGATGATCGCCAGTGCTCTCGCTTCTCTGAAGGAGAAGAAGGGGTCATCTCGTCAGGCCATCCTGAAGTACATCAAAGCCAACTACAAAGTCGGAGACAACGCCAACGTCCACATCAAGCAGGCCCTCAAACGTGGCGTCGCATCTGGTCAGCTTAAACATGCGAAGGGAAGTGGTGCTTCAGGAAGCTTCCTCCTCGCGGAGAAGGCCAAGGCAGCCAAGAAACCCGCAGCCAAGAAGTCAACGCCAAAGAAGAAGCCTGCCGCCAAGAAGGTCAAAAAGCCAGCAGCAAAGAAAGCCAAGAAGCCCGCCGCCAAAAAGCCAGCTGCAAAGAAGGCCAAGAAAGCAGCCAAGCCAGCCGCCAAGAAAGCAAAGCCCGCAGCAAAGAAATCGACTCCTAAGAAGAAGCCAGCGAAGAAGGCCGCCAAGGGAAAGAAATCAAAGAAATAAGCTTGTTCACATCTAAAGCGGACAAAGACTTTGTATATTTGTGACTGTCGTCTGACTTTCCGACATTTAAACTCCTGAATCAACTCCCGAGCCCAATACCATGATTCCAAAAAGCCGTCAACTGTTGTGTCACCCCTGTCGTGAACTTCACCATGTTTCGTCAGACGAGTAATTTGTGCTGCCCGCCTCTAACAACTCGTCTTCAACAATGAGAACTTGCCATTTTCGTGATTTTAAACATTCTGATTTCTGAATGACCCTTTCGCTTTTGGACTGAAATATTTGAATGTTTGGGCAGCCAGCTGAAAAGTTTCACACTGAACTATGATTTTAATATCCGAGGAGTCTAAAGCAAGAGAGACATGTATAAAGATTCGAACCGAGTTTATTTATTGAAGAGCCAGCCCTCAAGAGACTATTGACTTTTTAAAAACCTAGTTTGTAAATCATGGAATGTAATATCTTTGTAATAAAAATGACTAAAACCATTTGAACATTTCCTTTGAAGTACATCAGTATTGTGGACAGATGAGTTGATGAGTGCTTAGAGGGAAGGAAGTGAGACATGATGAGGGGTGAAGGAGGAAATGGATGCTGAGAGTGATAGATGAGAAGAAGAAGATTTAAAAACAAAATATTGGGAAAGGAGAGGATAAGAAATAAGTAAAAGATGTTGAGATGAGGAGAAAAAGTGTAAGAGACAGATCTGGGGAAGGAAGGCGAGATGAGAGATAAGTAAAGTGAAAAAGGTTGATATGGGGAAGGAAAAAAGAGTAGTAATGGATTGAAGTTGAGTAGTAAGGGGCAAAGAGATAATAAACTGAAAGAGGTCGATACAGTGTGTAATTATATTCGGGAAAGAAGATGAATATACACGTGGAAGGTAGGGGAGAAGAGAGTTAAATAAAACGAAAGAAATTCATATGAGGAAGGAAGAGGAGAAGAGATGAATAAAATGAAGGGTGTTGATATTGGGAAGGAGGAGAGAAGAGACTAATAAAATGAAAGAGGAGAAGAGCGAATGCATTAAATAGATCGAAAGACAGATAAAGGTTGAATTGGGGGGGGGGGGGGGGGGGCAAAAAAGACGGACAAAGTGATAGAGGTTGAAATGGGGATGGTGAAGTTGGAAGGGAGCAATTGAAAGTAAGGAGTGGTGAGGCTGCAAAAGAGATAGTCCAAAGAGGGCAATGGGGGTGGGATACGAATAAGGAACAATATGAGCGATGATATTCATGCGTTCGAAATACATGATGAAATATAGAAGAAGCAAAGCGTATATGGTATTATGTTGCGGGATTAAGTTTCCAATCGTAAAATTTCCGTGATTCAATTTTAACCGTTTTTTTTTCAACTTCACTTACTGGAAACATGAGAAGGGCGGTATACTTCCAGAGTTAGATATGACCAAAAAGAACACAGCAGTTTCTACTTTGCAAGAGTCAAAATCTATTCTATAGCTTTTTACGCTTGTATAGGAAGGCATTTTACTTGGAATACAGAATATCCCTCAAAGTGAACCCTGGACTATATTGTTGTCAATCTCTATTAGTCAGATAATATTCTCAGTCTATCGGGATAGAAAAGAGCAGGTTTCCCCTCCATTCTGACTGAAATTAAGAAGAGTGGTGAAAACATTTTGAGAGTGTACGAATACATCATGGAATTCCATGAATACATGTACTGTCTCATAATATGTCCATAATTTGTCAAAAAAGCTAGCTAAATTAACAGATAGACTTTATCCTTTGCAAAAGTTAGGCTATGAATTGTATATTTTATCACACTGTATTGATTTGTATTTTGTTTGAAACGAAATAAATAAATAAATGAAATGAAAATGAAATGTAATCCTAAATCACCTTAACACTGAAAATAGATATCTATAACATTTGTATCTTCATAATCAATCAGAACAGTTTTACTTATTTCGTATGTTTTTTTTAGAAAGACCCTCGATACGGACAGTAACTCGCAAGCATTGGAACAACGTATTGGGGATAGCATGGGGTATTTCGTGTGGAAGTTCAATTTCCCGGGATATTTGCCTGCTCCATTAAAAATAGGGGTGTCAACAATGAAATCAGAAGAATAATAGCGTATTTTGCATCAACAAAGTTAGTTTTTAATGATGCTTTACGTAAAAATACATAATCAAAATGCTTTATTTGTAATGTTATTTTCATAAAGAAAGAGAATATGTAAACGCTAAGCGAACATTTTGTTGCTAGTTCCCAATGATTAATGCATTTCCCCCTCTCGTCATGGAATCAGCCGTTCATATTTCCTTCTCGAGGGCAAGTGTTTAGATTGATCTGCGCATGCGGGCAAGTTGTTCATTATGCATATCGGGCAGGGCGATCTAGGCAACTTGACAAGTGCCCGAAAACGCCAATACTTGCCAACATTTAAATGACTTAAATGCCGTTGTTTTGGAGCAAATACGCGGGAATTTGGTACCAGTGTCACCATAAAATATCCAAGAATCGATCGTATACCGTAGCAGACCATGGAACCCCAGCAAGTTGGAGAAAGGTGTGCGAAACCCCAACCGATCAACCGGGGTGGATCGGGCGACGTGGACAATGCCGCATCGTATACCGACAACAGCATGAATGCGGAAACAGACGACGGACTATCCACGGGAAACCCGAGCGATAGCAGCCCGCTCGACCCCGCGGCTCAAAGCGCTTATCTCTCTCTGCTGGCCGCAAAATCTCCGAAGAGCAGCGTTTACAAAACATACGACAGAACCAGGCGCTCTCGAACTTTTATCCCTCACTGGGTTGTCGAGTACCCGTGGCTGGAATTCAACGCAGAAAGAGAATGCATGTTTTGTATTTATTGTCGTGAATATCAGAGCACTCACGACAGGGAATTTACGAACACTTTTGTTCATGGTGCGACTAATTTTCGATTGGATTCCGTGAAGGCTCATGCGAATAGCACCAAACATCGCCAGGTGATGATGGTGATGAGCGGGAAAATCGCACTGGCTATCCCGAAACCGGCATCCAAGCAGGGCGGCGCTGCCCGGTCATCTCTCAAAATTGGAGCTCTCTTTGAAAATGATGCAGATGGCTTGAATAATTCGGTCCAGACTGCAATAAACAGATCTGAAGAGGGTAAGAAATATTCAGCTCCTAAAAATAAGCAATTACCAATATATCCAATTACTGGGATTTATCATTTTAAGAGGATCTCCTAGAGCTGACATCACTGCATGATTATTATTGAATTATGGTACAAAATTAATGTAGGTGTATTTAATTCATCATTGTGAATCAGTTGAAAATTGAAATTTGTATTAATACTTTCAAGGGCCCGATCGATATAGGCCTGAATGGATTCCATTTCTGATATAATCATTAATTTAATTATAGGCCTATATCACCAACCAGTATATGATTAAGCGGCTCATAACATGAATAACAGTTGATAAAAACAATAATATGTTGATGATTATAATAGTGTCGATGATAAATTGATAAAAATTATAATGATAATGGTACATGTTGATGATTATGATGAAAAATGATGTCAATGAATGATGCCATTCTATACACTTTCCTGTTCTTATTTGTTCTTGCTATTTCAGATGAGGGCATCCCAAGACATTTTCCTACTGATATTACAGATGAGTCCTGTGCAGCAAATCAGATGAGTAAGATTTGAATGAAAGCCTTGCTTTTTTTGTACATCCGTTGCCTTTTTTTAACTTTAGGACAAACTATCGGGGAATTGTGCCTGAAAAAGGGGATTCCAATCTAACCAAACAATTTATTGATTTAGATTAATACCCAAATTGTAATGGATGGTCTTCCACAATTAAAAGAAAAACAGTCCTTAGAACGTACATGTAAGCTTTGTCATATAAATGATATTTTCGTCCAGCTCTAGGCAGCATGAATTCATATTGCATTCCAAATGATAAAATTTACTATAAATTTGGTTATTCATGATCTTACCACCTAGTAACGTACATGATGAAATCAGAACTGACACATGAAAGGCATCTTTGTCAAATTTCAGCTTTGTGCGAGTCTGGAAGTCTTTTCTATGTGCGTATATAGCCAATCTCCCGATTCATTTTAAATGGTGGCAGCAGTGGGATATACACATTAAACACATGCAAGCCCTAAGCAGACCAATTATTCCCACAATACTTTTTTAAACAAGTGCTATAATAATTTGATGTAATTTAGCTTGCATTTTATAATCTGTTTCTTTGATTTAGTCTCACAATTTTTCTTATCTTTCTCCATTTCAGGTAGTTACATCAAGACTCTGCAAAACATATATCCTCATCTTCCACTCAGTGACCTAACATCACCTGAACCATCCCTACCAACCGTCAACTCCCAAACACCAACTCAGATTCAAATGCCCCCTCCATCCGCAAGGACAGATGCTTTCCAAGAACCAATGAGGATGGAGGAAGATGAGTTGGATAATGTTGTGAAGGAGGAACCAACATCTCCATGTTTGGAGGAGCAGCAGACATCGGGTCATGATGATACGGAGCTAGATGAAGGAGATGTTCCATCAACGTCATCGGGTGGAAGGAGGGTTGCGAGGAAAGCTCCTTCGATGATAAAGATGTGGCAGGTCAATAGATCATGCTCCATGTCACAAGGAGCAATGTCACAAGGAGAGGAGGAAGATGGAGTTGATGAAGACTATGGCCAAGCAGGTACTTTAATATTACGGAATTATTGAATTATGATACCATAACCATTTCTATCCATATGGTTCATTTGCCATGCAGAATGATAGTGATACATCAACTGATGAAATTCCATATGAATTACTTATTGATGTGCAAGGGGATAACCTCTTGAAAATTGTAAGCGAAAATTTCAGCCCCATAACATTGAGTAACATATAGAATCATATGTATAGTAAAAACAGCCAAATATGGACAAAACTGAGAACCAAAATTACTTCCTTTCTTATGAGATGAATTTGTCCATGGAACCTTTCAGTTTCAACCTATATGAGAACAATACAGAAAATGATTGGACAAGATATTAGTCAATTTTAACAGGTATTTTCTAAGCTTTACCCATATTCACCTCATTGTGCCTGTTTACCCCATCTAAATTTGACATACAATTTGATAGTTAAACAGGAAATGGAATAAATATAACATTTGTCATTATTATAGATCAAGGCTATGATGGCTTCGATGCAGAAGATCATTTGCAAAACTCCGGACAGGCAAACACGTACTACTTCAACAATCCAACTGTGCCAGTGTATAGACAAGGGAAGCTGAGATCAAGGCTCTTACCCAAGGCCAAACGCCAGAAGCTAGAGAAGATCTTGTCCAGACAGATGCAAGGCGAAGACATGAGTACCAATGATGATAGCCAAGGTGAGGGTTTGGGATAGTAGCTTACCTTGAGTGGTTGAAAATAATGTGCCGTAGGTGGAATTACACCGTCAAAATTATTTTTCTCAAGATCATCTGTTAGAATTCTAAAGAAATGTATCATCTTTTTATATAAGAGAAATTTGATGTTAAAAATATTTAACTATATAGTGCTTCAAGAAAAAAATGTGATACAAGTAGCAGCAAATAGCAGGCAATTTCTACTTGCTTGTAACAAAGAATTTTGCAGTAAATTCCATTCATCTCTTGAGAGTGTTGCTTCTTTGGTGCTTAATATCATAGACATGATATCTTTCACAGTGTTAGATGGTGAATTATATATTCTTTTTCTTCTTGATTAGTATTTTGGGGAAAAAAAACCTTATCAACTCATGACTCATTATTATGATCTTATGGGTTCCATTGTTGTACAGAAAGATATTGTTTTCATTTCTTAGTTTCAGACCCTCCTTTACTTGTTATGATTAGATGTTCCATTTCTGTCCATTTGTATTCCCTAGGAAATCATCAAAATCAGTCTGAACTGGAAGCTGACTCTTCTTCATCTAAAGATGTAAGTAAAAAAGAAATAGTATCCATGTACAATAATAAATTATCATAGTTTCCTTTGAATTATTGAATTATTTACTTCTTGGGTGGCAGTGGTGGGATTTTTTTATGGAAAATGGGATTCTAAGCTATGTGGGTGGCAGCAGTGGGATATTGACATAGAGTGATTTGACTATTGTTTCCTTTCGGGCTGTGCCATCATAGTGATGTAGATTATTAGGATTCTGAACTACATGGCTGGCAGCAGTGGGGTTTTGGTATTGAATAATGATGTTCTGAGCTAAATTGGTTGCCAAAGTGCAATAATGACATATAATGTTGAGATTCTCAGCTATTTAGGTGTCAACAATTTTTTTTACTATGTTATCTTATATTTTCCTATGTTAATCATGTCTTTTGAAAAGGAAATAAATGTTCTATTCAATTCAATTAAAAAACAGTGGAATGGTGATATAGAAGGATATAAATTACTTTGGTGGCAGCAGTGGAATATGTAAATATTAAATGGGAAGCTAGATAGGGCAGCATTGGGATAGTGCATGAGATTCTTAGATTCATGTGTGGTAGTAGTGGGATGATTTCATATGATAATGGGATTATAAGCTACATGGTGGCAGCAGTGGGATACTTCCATATAATACTGGGATTCTAAGCTGCATGGTGGCAGCAGTGGGATACTAACATAAAACAATGGGATGGAATTCTAAGTTACATGTGTGGCAGCAGTGGGATGCTTTCATATAATAATGGGATTCTAAGCTGCATGGTGGCAGCAGTGGGATACTAACATAAAACAATGGGATGGAATTCTAAGTTACATGTGTGGCAGCAGTGGGATGCCGACATGTAATAATGGGATTCTAAGTTACATGTGTGGCAGCAATGGGATATGTAAATATAATAATGGGATTGTTAGTTACATGGGTGGCAGCTGCAGTGGGATGATAACATAGAACAATGACATTGTAAGTTACATGGGTGGCAGCAGTGGGATACTAACATAGAACAATGACACTGTAAGTTAAATGGCTGCAGCAGTGGGATATTGACATAGAATAATAGGATTATAAGCTACATGGTGGCAGCAGTTGGATATACATTATATGTAGAAAATTGGGATTCTAGGCTATATGGGTGGCACCCGTGAGATACTGAAATAGAATATTGGGCTTCTTAGCTACATGGGTGGCAGCAGTGGGACACTACTATAAAAGAATGTGATTGTTAGCTACATGGGTGGCAGCAGTGGGATACTGATATAGAAGATTTAAGAATGTGATTCTTAGCTATATGGGTGGCAGCAGTGAGATACTGACATAGAATAATGGGATTCTTAGCTACATGGGTGGCAGCAGTGGGATACTATACATTAATGGGATTCTAAGCTACATGGTGGCAGCAGTGGGATACTGACATAGTAAAAGGTAATTCTTAGCTACTTGGGTGGCAGCAGTGGGATACTGACATTGTATAATTGGACTCTTGGCTACATGGGTAGCAGCAGTGGGGTACTGACATAGTATAATTGGACTCATAGCTGCACGGGCGGCAGCAGTGGGATATTTACATAGAATAATGGGGTTCTTAGCTACATGGGTTGCAGCAGTGGGACACTGATATAGAAGATTTAAAAATGTGATTCTTAGCTATATGGGTGGCAGCAGTGAGATACTGACATAGAATAATGGGATTCTAAGCTATATGGGTGGCAGCAGTGGGATACGGACATAGAATAATGGGATTCCATGCTACATGGGTGGCATCAGTGGGATACTGACATAGAATAATGAGATTCTTAGCTACAGAGGTGGCAGCATTGGGGTACTGAAGTAGAAGAATGGGAGAATATGTTACATGGGTGGCAGGAGTGGGATACTGACATAGTACAATGTAATTCTTAGCTACTTGGGTGGCAGCAGTGGGATACTGACATAGTATAATTGGACTCTTAGCTGTACGGGCGGCAGCAGTGGGATATTTACATAGAATAATGGGATTCTTAGCTACAAGGGTGGCAGCAGTGGGATAATGACATAGAATAATGTGACTCTTAGCTACATGGGTGGCAGCAGTGGGATACTGACATAGTTTAATGAGATTCTTAGCTACATGGGGGGCAGCAGTGGGATAATGACATAGAATAATGGGACTGTTAGATACATGGATGGCAGCAGTTGGATAGTGACATAGAATAATGGGATTATTAGCTACAAGGGTGGCAGCAGTGGGATGACATAGAATGATGGGACTGTTAGATACATGGGTGGCAGCAGTGGGATACTGACATAGTACAATGTAATTCTTAGCTACTTGGGTGGCAGCAGTGGGATACTGACACAGTACAATGTAATTCTTAGCTACTTGGGTGGCAGCAATGGGATACTGACACAGTACAATGTAATTCTAAGCTACTTGGGTGGCAGCAGTGGGATACTGACATTGTATAATGTAATTCTTAGCTACTTGGGTGGCAGCAGTGGGATACTGACATTGTATAATGTAGCAGTGGTAGCAGTGGGATACTGACATTCTTAGCCACATGGGGGCGGCAGTGGGATACTCATATAAAATAATGTTATTCTAAGCTACATGGGTGGCAGCAGTGGGATACTGACAATCTACAATGGGATTAAATGCTACAGGGGGGCAGCAGTGGGGTACTGACATAGAATAATGAGATTAAATGCTACAGGGGGGCAGCAGTGGGGGTACTGACACAAAATAATGTGATTCATAGCTACATTTGTGGCAGCAGTGGGATACTGACATAGAATGATGAGAGAGAATTCCTATGTTTTATTATGTGCTTTATAAATATTGAATTATTATTATTATTCTTAACTACATGGATGGCAGCAGTGGGATACTGACAGAGAATGAGATTCTTAGCTACATGGATGGCAGCAGTGGGATACTGGTCAACGTAGAATATTGGGACTCTATGCTACATGGGTGGCAGTAATGGGTTACTGACATAGAATAACTTGATTCTATGCTGCATGGGTGGCAGCAGTGGGATATATACTGACAGAGAATAATGAGATTCTTAGCTACATGGATGACAGCAGTGGGATACTGAAATAGAATGACAGGATTTTCTTTGAATGTATTGATATAATAAAAATTTTCCCTAAATGCATCTTTCTTATCAAAATTTAGTCTCATTGGAAACATTTAGCGGAGTCCTTCATGGAGAAGTACAACCTGATGTGTGAAGAGCACAACAAAATGAAGAAACTGTACCAGACCAAGGTAGCAAGTCTTGAGAAGAGGTACAGTGAACTTGAGGAGGCAACTCGCACCAGACAGAGAGAGTCGCCAACCAGCTCTAGTCCAAAGGTAAGAATATTCCTTTGTCAGAAACATTGGTTTTATTTAGTCTCTCATGATACATGTATTTGTATGTTTTTTAACATTTTTAATTTAGAAAAGTATGCAAGAATTTAATTTTCATATAAAATTTCTCCTGCAAGTTCCACAGCTCACAATGCAAAGTATAATATAGCAATCAAGAGTATTACGCAGTAGATTAAATGACAATGTGTATACTCTATGTAGAGATAAACACAATATGTTTGATGGTCTACCAACTGTCATGTCTGACGAGAAAAAAAATGAAATAATGTTGATTCATTCTCAGATGCATCCAGTTTGTAGTGACGTGTAGTGTGTAGTAAAATGGCATCTCGGGTAACAAATAGTGAATGATTTAAACAAAGCAAACATAGGCTTGACAACATAAGGTCCATTTGTCCGGAAAAATTCTTGTTATTTTATTATTTCTCTTCGATATGAATAAAACAATGATTTTGTGTATGTATAAAAAAGACAAGCATTGGAAGTTTGATTGCTATTGATGTTATAGTTTAACCTTTAGGTGATCATGATCAGTGACCAAATATTTCCATTATTTCTCTTAGGATGGTGGTTCAGTAGGTCAAGGAGGATGCAGCCCATCTTCACCACGGATCAACATGTACAGCTCAGTGGTCATCCTCCAGGTCAAAGGTCAGGACCCGGTGAGCATCAGCAGCAACACAGATGCCAACTTCGATTCTGTTCAGCAGAGTTTATCAAGGAGCGGCATCCATATTTCATTAGGAGCCAATACCTTTCCCAGTGGTGTTGACCAAGAGAACTTTGCTGCTATGTCACCAGGGGGTCAAAGGTCACATTCAAATTCATCAACAACTGCATCTCCTGAGAAGACAGCGAATTCTGTTGAGCAGACAGGATCTTGCGACAAAGCAGGTGGAAAGAATGTGTCTCCTGGAAGAGCAAGGACTACTCCACATAATGGGAGAATTACGGGTCAAAATGTGATGTCAGGAGTGGGATCAGATCACCAGAACAGCTTTGAAACTCGTGAGCCTGTGGCATGTGGACAGCATAATGAAACCTCAGGCAACAATGGCTACCTAATGGGCACAGGGATGCTCCCTGAAGGTGATGTAGATGGAAATGCTGCACCAGTTGGCCAAAACGATGAACA
>BQKZ01002725.1:42850-61358 GCA_036244855.1 Temnopleurus reevesii | reverse complement strand
ATTTTGGGTTTGTGGGGTCAAAGGTGGCAGTGCCCAGAATTTGTAAAATGTTTTTGATTTCTGATGGCATGGAAGAAGCCATACATATCTTTCTGATTGCTCGATGGCGGAGGCATAAATTTTGACCGTGCGCGGTCGAGGATTCATCTAGTTATAAATGTATTCATATCATTGTTAGAAAATGTTACTTTTTCCCAAAAAACATGATTTTAATTCAAAACTTTAACAAGAGGATGTCTTTATGATAGATATGCAGATCCTCTATTTGCATGCTACAATGCAAACTTCATAACTTTCTGTAAAAATTATGAATTTGCACCACAAGTGTAAATAAAATGATGGTTAGTAGTGCCAACATAACATCATCAAATTGGCAACATGTCTGTATTAAAGTTTTAGTGATTTTGCCCATCTTATCAAATCATTAAAAAAAAATTTATTTTATTTTTATTTTTTATTTTTTATTTTTTATTTTTTATTTTTTATTTTTTTTTTTTTGGGGGGGGGGGGGGTGTACTCTTCTTGATTACATTCTGGTGTTGTACAGTAGGTTTAAAAGACAATGGTGCAGGATTGTTTCTTTCAAAATTTGGGTATACGTGTAGAGGTATACCATTGTCAGTTTTTCATACTTGAGATATAGGAGTAAATTGAGTATTCAATTAATCTTTTGAATGTTTTAGCTTTATAAAGGTTGTCTATTACAAGCAACTGACTTTTAAACAGATGTTGAAGGAATATTTTAGATGTATTATATATCTTATGAGAATTTTCAGATTTCAATCAATTTTTCCTGAATCTCTGTTACTACCATATTTTGGGTAGATCATATAGAGGTAACAGGCTTTATACACTATTTTACATTGTATGGTTACTGTAGAATTACACATTTTATAATGTATTTATTTCACAGATATTGAAATATATTCATATTTTGTGAATCCATGATGTGCTTGTTTTCATTATCCGCATTTAAAAGGAACTTTAGACCAAAGCTTATCAGAGGAAATTTGTTTTAATGTTTATAATCTTGATAATTTTGTCTTCATATAGTTTTAAGTAAGGCTATGAAATATGAATGCCAAAATCACATTGTTCAAATTCAACATATGTTTCAAGAAAGCTCACAGTCTCTTGCTTAAACATGCAGAACTACAACATAGAATATTTGCCAAATTAAAGACTTACCGGTTGTCTTATACACATCAAATTCAACATTAGCCAGTGCATTATACTGCCAGGAATTCATTATGATGCATAAAAATCACATTTGGCAAAGGTTGTAGTGTTATCTGAATCAAACTTAACCCTATTTTAATTGGGCTTTTTGAGACCAAGTTTATACTGGGGGGGGGGGGGGGGGTTAATTTGACCCCCCTTCATATCTTGGCCGTGGATCGCGCAATCGCTGCGAAATTTTCACACGGATAGAGCAAAGTGTAAACTACAAGACTGTATGGTTTGATTTTCCGAAAATTCCTAATTTCTATTTTTAAATAATTAATTATGCAAGTTTATGCATGAAATCACACTTTCTGCTCTTTTTCCCTCAATAAAGCACCTAGAAGGCTCATTTTTGGTGTGAATATTCTTTATAATATCCCTCATGACACAACTTGAAAAAAAATATGGACTGGTATGTTGTTTTTTCTATGAAATTTATTGCAGAACATTTTGAAGCATTTTTGTGCTGAAATAAATTAGTTTCAGCCCATAAAACAAAAAATAACTACATCTTTATGGATTCTGACTGAAATCACAATTTACATTGACTTTGCACACAAAATCGCGTTTTTGAGCCATTTTCTGTCTGACATGCATGTACAAAAAGTGGCGCGGCAACATAACTACATGCCTGATTTTCGCGAAAACAGTCTTAAAAGTTGCGCAAGACTTGAAAGAAAAATGTCGGCGAGTCTCGTGGTGAAAAATTTTGCGCGGCGGCGTGATCCCCAGTTGGAATAGGGTTAAAAGGGGAACTTCACCTGTCGTTGGGGGTGGTGTGAATGAATGAAAGAACATATAAAAAGATACGCAAAGTGTGAAAAATTGTTTAAAATCTGATAATTCGTTCATGAGTAATGAAATTTCAAAGTTTTCATTTCCACCTGTGAGGGGTATCGTTGAATTGGCAACTTTAGCGTATTCTGGAATGGCATGATGGAGAATTCCCCGTTTACTTTGTAGACAAGATTCCACATTTTCTTCTACAGTAGAAGAAATTTTGTTTTGGGGGTCGAATATGTTATAGCCACATCATTTCTGCAAATATTAAAAAAAGGAATAGAGGTGATTCCGTATTTGAAATATGATATTCATCTATTCTAATACACTCATGAGCAAAATGTTACAAAACCTACGATTTCCATCACTGGTGGAATTGAAAACTGAAATTCATAACGTTTTAACTGATCATCCAATTTGGCTCAAATTTTCCGTTTTGTTTATCCTATTTGTTTTCATTGAATGACATCACATCAATATTTAGGTGAAGTTTCCTTTTATTTAATTTCATCATAATTTTCCATGCTCAGATTAGTCTGAAATATTCCATTTCAACGAGAAGTGAGAATTTACTCGATGCATCGTTTCATGCTAGATTGAACCAGCGCCCTCTCTGTATGAATGTATATTTAGTTTTCAAGCTGACGGAATAGATGGACTGGCTTAGGTTGATAAATGTCTCGATAGAAANCAGACATTGAGTGTGTAGATTAAAGGTAAGTGTCTTGGAAAGATTAGAATGTTGTGCCTTGTCAGCAGCATTATTTATACTAAATATATTTTCATCTATATTATATAGTTTTACAAATTCAACTTTGTATACATTAGATTTTATCATCAGGATTGTAACAAGACAAGATTGATGAGTTCTCAAATCAAATTCAAAAATGATTACCCAGACAGTTTTCATATCTACAGGGTTGTGTTCCATAAAGCTATTTAGATATATGCTTATCTTTATGAAAGACAGCCCTGGGGCCTGTAACATAAAAGATGCAATTAAACTTACGATAAATCTTAATCGCAAGGCTATGGCAAAACATGTACCATAGAGATATACTGTAATTAGTTTTTGATTTAGCGTATCCCTTTTATGTTCAAGGCCCCTAGTCTGATTTTCCTCAGACTCTCGTGAACAGATATTTGGGATCATATGGTCGTTGATAGGCTTGAGGAAGGTCTAAGATTCAAGACACTGAAACTGTTGCAGGTTATCATATTTTATGTCATTTGAGAACTATATTGGTCTTTATATTCTAGCATGTCTTAAATAGGGTCCGGGGTGATTTTTATCGCTATTAGATGGATGCTATTCTTCAACATATTTGATCTGATGATAAATGATTCAATTGAATAGTGAAATTCACTTCAATTCATTCACTCTCTAATGTTCATTTTGTTGGGTTATTTCCCTTTTCAGCATGTACTCATAGCATTTGTTACAGACAACAACTCGTAAAACAAAAGTCACTCTAGGAGATGGAGCATTTGCATGTGCAGCGCCAAAACTCTGGAATAAACTACCTATTGATATACGAAATTCATTCTCACTAAAGGCATTCAAATCAAAGCTTAAAACATATCTTTTTGACACGCCATTATAATAAGTCTACTTTACCACTCATGTCTATATAAATATAGTATCTGCGCTATATAAGTATTATCATTAATATTATTATTATTATTTTAAATAGTTCACATAGTAATATCATACATTAAAGTCTCAAAAGCTGGTTTGAAAATGGGAGGGATGAGAGGGACTTTTATTTTACTTATAAATGCAAGGAGTATGTTTCAATTCTCCCTATCGCTTATAGCCGATATCACCCGATATCACCTTGTGATATCGATATCACGCACTTTGGCTTTGGCACGCTCACTTCCGGGATCCATCTTGATTTCACTGTATACTTTCTATGAAATTTCAATCCATGTGTAAAATTTTCAATGATTTTCCCATCTTCTCAAATCATTAAAAATCCATAAGTTTTCTTTATTATATTCTTGTGATGCATGGTATATTTCAAAGACAGCAGGATTGTTTCCTTTAAGATTTGGGTATGCATGTTATTACCGCTGTCAGTTTGAGTAATATTTCATTAGTCACTTGAATTTCTAAGCTATATAAAGGTTGAAGTGAAAGGAGCTTGAACTTTTGATCCTAACCGAATCTTGTAATAAAGGTTGTTTAGTACAAGGGACTCACTAATGTCACTTATAAAAACAAATTTTGAAGGAATATTTTAGATGTATTATATTTCTATTAAAATGCCTAGCTAGTTTTTCATGATAATGTTCAGATTTCAAACTCACTTGTAAGGGACTCACTTATAAAAACATGTTTTAACGGAATGTGTAAGATTTATTACATATCTGTTAAATGCCTGACAAGTTTTTTTATGAGAAATTTCAGAAATCAAACGATTGTTCCTGAATCTCTGTCACTACCATATTCTGGGTTGATTATATAGAGGTAACAGGCTTTATACACTATTTTACATTGTATGGTTACTGTAAAATTATGCATTTTATAATGTTGTATTTATTACACAGATATTGAAATATATACATAATTTGTGAATCCACGATGTGCTTGTTTTTATTATCAGAATTTAAAAGAACCTTTAGACCAAAGGTTTTAAGTGGGAATTTGTATCATATTTTTATAACCTTGATGATTTTGTCTTCATATAGTTTTTAGTTAGGCTACACAATATGAATGCTAAAATTATATTGTTAAAAATCAACATATGTTTCAACAAAGCTCACATCCTCTTGCTTAAAAATGCAGAACCACAACATAACATAATTGCCAAATTAAAGATTTATCAGTTGTCTTATACATCTACATATTGATAAATGTGTAAATTTGCACATCAAATTCAACATAAGCCAGTGCACATATTGCCAGGAATTCATTACAATGCATCAAAATCACATTTGGAAAAAGTTTTAATGTTATCTTAATCAAACTTAAAGGGGAACTTCCCCTGACATTGGGGGTGCTGTCAATGAATGAAAGAACATAAAAACGATAAACAAAGTGTGAAAATTTGTGTAAAATCTGATAAGTTGTTCATGAGTTATGAAATTTCAAAGTTATCATTTCCACTTGTGATGGGCATCGTTGAATTGGCAACTTTAGCGTATTCTGTCATGGCATGATGGAGAATTCCCGTTTACTTTGTAGACAAGCTTCCACATTTTCTTCTTTTTCAAGAAAAGTAGAAGACATTTTTTTTCGGGTCGAATATCATATATAGCCATATCAATTCTGCGAACATTAAAAAAAGAATGGTGGTGATTCCTTATGTGAAATATGATATTCATCTATTTTTAATACACTCATTTGCAAAAGGTATTTATGTCATCACAGATTTATTCCAGGGTTTCACCTGTGATTTCCATCACTGGTGGAATTGAAAATAATGTTTTAACGGATCATCCAATTTGGCTCAAATGTTCCATTTTTTCTTATTTTTCTTCATCGAATGATATCACATCGATGTTTGGGTGAAGTTTCCTTTTACTTGAGTTTTTAAATAATTTTCCACGCTAAGATTAGTCAGAAATATTCCATTTCAATGAGAAGTGAGAATTTACTCAATGCATCGGTTCAGGCTAAATTGAACCAGCGCCCTCTCTGTATGAATGTAAATTTAGTTTTCAAGCTGACGGAATAGATGGACTGGCTTAGGTTGATAAATGTCTCGATAGAAAAATAGGTTATTTTAATCTATAGTTGTGTGAATAGGTTATATTGCCTAACTATTTAAGAGTGTAGACAGATGATATCAATGTCAAATTACTTGTTCTTGATATCAATCGTAACTTTCTTCTTCAATAGATAATGAGTTTCGATATCACATGAACTGACATTGAAACCATCTTTGAAAGAGATCGCCTAGGTGTATTACTCTTTATAATGTACATTTGCATGTACAATTGCACGCAAAAACGTAAATACTGATTTTAGCTGGAAAGAACTCGCACTGTGACGGAATGTACAATTTCTCTTATAATATATAGCTATGACAACACCTAGTACAGTGGAAACTCGGTATAAAGAGATCTGATATAACGAAATTCTGGATACAAAGAAATTTAAAAAAAACCTTATCCCAGCTCTCTGTAACATTGTTTCTCAATCCTGCTGTAAAGAGATGTATTTTGATGGTCCCAAGCACCTCAGTCTCTATACCGAGTTTCCACTGTACGTTCAAAATAGCATTGTAATTCGTTCTGTTCGTATGGGTAGGGCTGATAGTAAGTGTGGAAAAATCTGAACTTTAATACAAGTACCACCCTATTTGCAGACGGGACAAAGAAAATTTACAAAATAAACAACTCCCATTTAAATTGTGCCGTCACCATATTTCTCTGCAGAATAAGAGGGGATGAAATTTATTTTTCCTGCATCTTTTTATTGAGAATGCTTAAATGGAAGTCATTCACTTTGTTCAATTCCTTTGTCCGTTCTGTTCACAGAGAGAGATCTCTTTTGAGGCTAGAAAATAGACATTTCTGTCTTAATTTTGCGTGCGCGATGTATTTTATAAACTGCGCCAATCTGGAAATAGAACAATAATAACAAACATTTTCAGTTAAAATATATGTGATTATTTATTCATTATTCGACAGGAAACGACAATCAATGAAAATATTGCAAATGTACATTATGAACAATACTAGATACATGTTTATTATAGATTTCCATTTGAATTTAAAACTTATTATATTCCTTTGGCATATTTTTTTTCTGAAGTAGACAACATTACCTGACGATTTTGTGCATATTAGATCGATGATCATTCATTTGTATCGTCAGACAATTTGGTGAAGCCGGATTTTTACTTCATGAATTCCAAAAGTATTCCAAAGTCAAATTTTGCTCCGTGGAATGAAAAATAATGCAGCGTTCCGTGGCACCGGAATGCTTTCGCTATACAGAACACATTAAAGGTTGTATGGTGGATAAGCCATTGTATTCATTCAATGACTCACCCCCAAGTTTTGTTTGACGGTTCGGCAACACTGATAGCGTACTCCAATTTATGATGAGTTAAGAAAATCATCAACCATAACAAAACACTGAAGTGACAATATCAGTTTGCAGATTAACGGTTTATCTTTTCTAAATCATGCATAATTTCATCAGAATTTGGTGATCATGACTAGTAAAATCGGATTAAGTTCACGTCAAAAATGACAGCTTTTTCGAATATTGGGCAAAGCGCCCCAATTGGATTCAAATTTAATGAAGCTTTGACCGTTAGAAATATGCTGTGATTTATTATTTTGAATTTGTAGTTTTTTAATTAAACAAAGGCCTTTTCAAGGAATGGAAAATAATGCATTTTGCAGCACTTTTTATTATGCAGAAAAATAAACAAAGGTGATTTCAGATAAAACGTAAAATCAGCATAAAGATATTAGATAGATTAAGCTTGATATATATTCACAAGATGATACAAAATTTAATCATGAAAGACGAAATGCAAAGTACAAAAATATGTATATTTTTCAAAAGTGCAATCATTTGGGGTTTTGATCACTGGCAAGGTCTACGTAACTCATTTTTTTCGAATTTCATAAATTTCTTGCATCAAACTTTTGCCTGATTAGTAACCTTTTACATCATGCTAACAGTAGAATGACATCTATTAATAAGCAAGGTAGCAATCACACTTCAATGAAACATGCGATTTATGTGAACTATTAATTCCCCGGTTACATAGGACCCCGGAAGCAACACGATTCAACACGACTCTTTGTTCGCAGGCAGCTAACTGTGAATTGAACATAGAGTCGTGTTGAATCGTGTTGCTTCCGGGGCTCTATGTGACCGGGGCTCAAAAGAAATCCCCGAGTAACAAATTGCTCCTCCATTTGTCAGTATTGTCCTCTTGAACAAAAGTACCCACTCCCTTGAAAAAAAAACCTTTCGGGGAGGAGTTGGATTATCTCACCCCGCCAGTTGTGCAACGAAAAATGTGTTCTTTATGTCAGCAAATGTCATCAAAGTAATTCGTTATTTTTTTTTCCGGCCAGCAATAAAAAGTTTTTGGTACTGACCTGATAGGTAAGAAAACTCGTCTCTTAAAAATGCCAGTCGTAGTAAATTGACTTGAAGTTCGTATTGTATTCACACTTTTTACACACATCTTTGTCAAATGTTCAATGTAGCATTTGTTGCCAGGTCGGGTAAGCTGCAATTTTATCTGACCAAGCAACACTCATGTATGCAATTTGTATTTTAGGTATTGACATATAAACACAAGCATGAAAACTGATCGTTTGTCACGGGGGTATACATAATTTTGACTGCACTACGAAAGTAATCTCTTCTGTCCATGGACCTTCAACTTCCTCTCAGGTTGTTTCCAATTTCAAGTCAACGTCCTTTCTTAAATGATTATGTGACCCTAAACATGCTGAATGCTCCAATAAGAAATACTGTATTGCCATTTCGTGTCGCACCAAGCATGAATCACGTCTTACTCATAAAAAGGTAAGACAATTTTTGTGGTAAATTCTGCCCTTTTAAAAAATTTTGTTTACACGATGACTAAACCCGTACTAAATAGCTAAAGCTCATCAAAACTATCCAACAAGTCCTTCAGTTGCTCCACCGCTGATTTCTCAACGCCTTTCTCTGTCAAGGCAACTTCTAAACTATCTCCCTCATTATGTTCTGTGGCGTAGTCACACTCGCTCTCCTCGCCGTTGTCGGCTAAATCATCGTCATCATCATCGGTATCTTCGAGGAGAATCTTCTGCAGATTGTCCATCGCCGATGATTTGGTTAACCCTGCAGCTGGATAATACTCCTCGTCATCGTCCTCATCATCCTCATCCTCATCTTCCAGTGGCTTCACCACTTCATCCTCGTACTCAATATCAATCTCGCGTGGGGGAACATCGTAAATGTCTTCGTCAATTCGTGGCGGTTCGTCATAAATCTGTTCGTCCTCGAAAACGCGTTGTTTCTTCGAGCGACTTAATCCCGACGACGCGGGCGCTGGTACCGGTGGAGGCGTCAATGGCTGCGATGTTGATGATTTGCTACTGTCCTCTGTCCCATTTATCACTGATTTACTCGCACCGTTCTCGATTTCGCCATCCGAAGACGCCGTATTCGCGCTCGATGTTGAGTCCAAATTGCGAACATCGTGCGACCCCTGTCCGCTGTCGTCACTCGCTCGGCTCTTGCCGCTGCTACTCGAACCACCACCGCCGCTACCATTCGTGGTCCCGTGCACCGCAACGTATTGCACAGTCTGTGGGGTCTTCGCCGACAGCGACGACGACGTCGATTTGCTGGATTCGAATACATCGTCGTGTTCTGTGCCGATGGGGATACCCTGATAGTCCGGTGTTTCGTTCAGGTCGCATTCCACCCCAGATGATTTCCGTTGCTGTCCGGGTCGCATGCTGTCGTGCATGTATTTCTTGATCTGAGACAGCTTCTTCGCCCCCGTACTGCTCCTAATGGAAACAGGAAAATAAAAACATTGATTTATGTCCAAGTCGTAATCAGAATACAAAATTCTGCGAGGAACTTTCATACCTTTTCACATTCACATTAGCTTCTTTTCTTCTTTTTCCCTCCGTGCCTCTGAATAGGTAACTATAGAGAGCAGGCGTGTTTAAATATCATGTATTATCATTAGAATTTGATACTGCATAAGTGCGTTTCAATGTTGGCTTGTTAGTGAAAAATTAAAAAACGTGTTTTATGGACGAAATAGATAACTGGATGCTTTCTACAAACTTAGCAATTAGCAAAATATCATATATACGAACAGGATGAATATTTAGATAGCATAGCCTAGCCTTAGCCTTATTCTGCACCATAATGAAAAAATGGAACTCTTTATCAGGAAGAGTCACCACCCCTGACTCCCCCCCCCTCCTCCCCCTCCCGCTCGATTTCGATACCGAGTCTAGCTGTGGACATCGTCATAGCCACTCGAACTAATCCGTTACAAACAGGTGTCACTTCGAAACCAGACAATCCTTGACACAGGACAACACACTCTGTGTGCTTCTGTGTGCGATCGCCAAGTCATTTTGTGCTTGGGAGGGGGCGTCCAGAAACAGTTTGTCACTTTTTTCAATAAGTGACGGTAGCGAAAAAAATATTTGAAGACAACAATTCTCGACATGATGATTCTTTGCAGCATTACCGTTTAGATAGCGTCCTTTCGTGACAAGGGGACGATTTAAATGCTGGAGGAGGATACCCAGGATGGGGATCAATTGACATTCACTTCAGCCAAAAAGTTTTTTGCCACCCCTTTTTGTTACATGTATTTGTTTTTGTAAATAAATTAATTTGGAATATAGTTAGTTGAATACTAATCTTGTATTGACCAGCTTTTTGCTAGTTCTTATTTTAACTATTCCCATTTGTTTTTTTTCAACTCTCTGTTTTGTACTTTTAAACTGAATTTGTCCGATGTTTGATGATTAACTGAACTATATTATTTGGTGTTATAAACGAAAAACGAAGGAAATAAAGAACCTTATATCTTGAGTGAAGTATCCATTGTAACGTGCCACAAACATAAATACTTGATCACAGTTCAATAGTCATTTTCGTCATATGTTGAAATGTGTGAACGTCACAACAAATTATTACCGATTACGCAAGCCGGTTCCAACTTCAAGAGCAATGCTCTATATAGCCGACAGACCAGGGAGAATTGAAATAGCGGCTCATTTTTTAATTGTTCGGAAATAAAGACATTTCAAGGTTTCGCCCTGAAACATTAAAAAAGATGTTTACATTGGGATCACCAACCCATCAAAATGAGAAAAGCACATATAATCATATTTGTGTACTTAATCAGCAGACCCTCTAGAACCTCAACGTTAAAAAAAAACTAAACACGGATGCCATATTTTGAAAAGCCATACTATTCCTCCCCTTTTAAATCTCATCACCCGACAGCAATTCATGTCGCCAATACAACACATTGATCGTGATAATCTCAGCTCCTGGAAGTGAAAAATTGACCCATAATCCAATCCAAAATTGACGAGCAGCTGATCCCCCACCACACGACAGCCCATTTGATTATGATTTCACTTTGGAGGTTGGGTGCTACAAAATTTACCTTAATCGACGTTTTCCGGCGACCCACAAACGAATGTTCATGTCAATTTGTGCTTTATCATTTTTTTCTTCACAGTAATGATTTTGTATTGACGCGGAACGCGAGTGTATTAATCTCTACTACTAACTAGTGATCGTCATATGCCTAATTTATTAATTATCAAAAAGAAACGGGGACTGCGTTTTGACTGAGCGTCGCGACATTTGAAACATAAGTTACAGAAGCAATTTCTAAATCTGCTGATAATATATTTGCTTTTACCATTCCCCCCCCCCCCCTTCAGAATTTAAGTGGAGGGTCTGAAGTGTTATTATTGTCTGTCCAAGATAAATTCTGCATCAATTGAAAGTAGGAGAGTCAGATGAACAGATAAAAAAATGAGTTTAAAGCAACCTGGACAGTGAATTAATAATGTTTTGAATACTTCAATGTTACAGTGATTTTGCATGCAAATTGGCAAATTTGGTCACGTGTTACGACGTACGTCATGAACCTTTCTTCAAGTATAGTTTATTATATCTTAGTTATTTGTGTTATCACTCCCCCCCCCCTTAAACCTTTAAATGCAAAAAGAGAGATATATGGGTGCATATTTATTGATTGAACTTTTTGAATATCCTTTAAAAAGTAGTCATGTATTAAAACCGATTCTTATAAAGAGTAAGTAATAACAAGTTAATTGTTGAGAAGCACAATACATACGTCATAACAAGTGACCAAAAATTGCCAATTTGCATGAGAAAATCACTGTGCATTTATATGAAAATTCATAGCTTTCTCATTTGTTGTCTGAACTTGTTGTCTGAACTTTATTTCTAACAGATTAGAAATAAAACTTCGATTTATTTCTAATCTGTTCGTTTGATTTCTTTCTTCGTTTAATTATTACATAATTGCTCTGGAGCAGACCGACTCCCCGTTTCAAGTATTTTGAGTTTAAATATTATATTTATTTTACCTTCTGTCTTTTCCATTGGAATACTTTGAAGTGACTTGAGCTGTTTCTTGTTGAAAGCTCCTCATCTTCATGGCAGTGTGGAACGCTTTCACCCATTGGTCTTGCTCAAAGGCACTGTCCGTTAGCTGAAACAAATAATTATAATGACAATGATATGCCCAGTGACAAGACGAATTCTGTAATGAGAACATACACAAACTCGAACGAAGTTGTTAAATGACTTGAAAGTAGTCAACTGGGAGCCGACTATGATGCTGGTCATTATATTTCCTCATGTTCTTGTTGGGTTTGACTGAGTTCCAGTCATTTCTGATTGGTAACTAATGACCAGTAAAGTAATGACTAGTTCACCTTTTGGCTCCGAGTTAACTACTCATCTAGTTATTTTTAACTCGACCGTTTTAATCATAGTGTAAGATTGAACCTAAATTACGACAGTACAATCCACAGTTTATGCTAAATACCGTAAATCTTGAGGAAAGTTATCTTTTAACATTAATTTGATATCATAAATATTTAACTCGGCTGTACATGTAGCTGAAATTGCGATGTCACAGTGACATGATATGCATCAATGTAGTTTATTCATTTGAAGCCAAGAACTACGATTTTGCGAAAATATTTCGTCTTAGTTTTTGAATAGCAACATTTACCCTTCAGTTTCACTTAAAATCATTAATTGAATCTGAATATTTGTGTCCATTTTTGGCATATTGCTAAGATAACTCCTTCACCGGATAAACCCTTGAATAAATCATATTAATTATAAATCAGGTTAATTAAAGTTGAAAGTTGATAAGGAAGTGTCTATTAATCAATTCCGATTTACAGTGTCAAGTTTTGATAGGTATCAGTTGTGAAAGTGTGAGTTGTTAGAATTTTTTAATTTTCTCAATTCTCAACTTATGACTTCCATGTCAATGGCAGGACCTTTATATTAAAAAAATGAAAAATTCCTTCTTTGACATTTCTTCCAATTTTTTACACTGATCATGCCTCCAAATGTAAGATGAGCTAAAAGGCCACTTTCTAAACTGAGAAAAATATGGTGATAATCAATTTCAAAAGGATTGCACTCCAAATTGTATTAGCCGAGATTAAAATTAATCCTGTTAAATTGTCCAATTGATCATGGGCCCAACCCCGAACAGCAATGCAGCGCCAAATTAGCGTTTCTCAATGCGTTTCTTGTTAACTATCAAACAGGGTAGCGACAATTCCCATATTTTGATGTTTTTTTTTTGTTTCTTTGTTAGTTTATTTGTTTGCTTATTGTATTTTATTATATTTTTGTATGGCGCGGCCAGGAAACAAACCCGGGTTCTACCGGTTACGCGGTTCCAGCATTTTCAACGATTTCATGTGTTTTATTTTGTTTGCTTGATTTTTAACTGTTTCATACAGTAACGCCTTTCCTGTGCACGGAGTCTTCATCATAATCTTAATATTCATAATATAAGTTATATACTCACGAATACATTTGTCTTTTGCCTCGTAATGACCTCAATTGGGTAATACTTGTGGTTGCTCGAGTGTTGTTTCTTCACCGTCTGTATATCGACCAGAGGTAGCACATCCACGCACTCCTGTTGCCATGGAAACGAACAAATGTTTGAAATGAATTGGAGATATCAGACATGATATACAACAGGGTCTCATGAGTAAGCGGAAGAATTTGAACGATGAGGAGATTAGGAAATTGAAAACAGTGTCATTTTATGAGCATATCCTGACTTCGAATGCAGATCTGAGAAGAGTGACGTTAAAATAGATTTCATTTCGTTTCCCTGGATTGAGCCTGCATCAAAGAATACGACCAAAATAAAGTGGATCATAATTTTATGAGATAAACATCGATTGCGTTTGCTTATATTTCCTTTCTAGGGTGGGGCTAATCATGCACGCACCCAGTATTTTGAGACCTGGGGGCTCGACCTTTTAGACTTTTTCTGCCCCCCCCCCCCCCAATTCCAGGAGCTGACGTGCAAAAAAGGGCATGGTCTCAAAATTGGCGCCCCCTTCCCTCTCAGCTGCGATTTGGTGCCCTTTTTTTTACCCCAAAGTTTGTGCTCCTAGCTCTGACCCGGGGGCTGGCGTCCTTGATGATAAGTGTCATACTTTTAGAACGCATCCAAAGGTGCGTGCTTCGATTATCAAAATGACTATTGAATCACCGTTGCAGAACCCAAAAAGAATAGCCATTCTATTCTAATAGTGAAGAGAGGCATTGAGGGCGGCTCAAGCCCCCCCCCCCCCCCCCCCCCCTGTTAGAGCAAGGGGCGCAAAATTAGAGCTGGTGAACTTTTTAATTTTTGCTTGTCAGCTTCTTTGATGTTTTAATATCAAATCATTATATCAGTTCATCCGTAAACCTGTCCAATCGCTTGACTGATTTACTAGGATGAGATGGGGGTACAGAGTGCTCTCAAATTCATTCGACATACANATACTGACATAGAATAATGTGATTCTTAGCTACATGGGTGGCAGCAGTGGGATACTGACATAGAATAATGTGATTCTTAGCTACATGGGTGGCAGCGGTGGGATACTGACATTGTATAATTGGACTCTTGGCTACATGGGTAGCAGCAGTGGGATACTGACATAGTATTATTGGACTCATAGCTGCACGGGCGGCAGCAGTGGGATATTTACATAGAATAATGGGATTTTTAGCTACATGGGTGGCAGCAGTGGGACACTACTATAAAAGAATGTGATTGTTAGCTACATGGGTGGCAGCAGTTGGACACTAATATAGAAGATTTAAGAATGTGATTATTAGCTATATGGGTGGCAGCAGTGAGATACTGACATAGAATAATAGGATTCCATGCTACATGGGTGGCATCAGTGGGATACTGACATAGAATAATGGGATTCTAAGCTACATGGGTGGCAGCAGTGGGATACTGACATAGAATAATGGGATTGTTAGATACATGGGTGGCAGCAGTTGGATAGTGACATAGAATAATGAGATTCTTAGCTACAGAGGACAGAGGTGGCAGCATTGGGGTACTGAAGTAGAAGAATGGGAGTATATGTTACTTGGGTGGCAGGAGTGGGATACTGACATAGTGCAATGTAATTCTTAGCTACTTGGGTGGCAGCAGTGGGATACTGACATAGTATAATGTGACTCTTGACTACATGCGTGGCAGCAGTGGGATATTGACAAAGAATATATAAGAATGTGATTCTTGGCTATATTGGTGGCAGCAGTGGGGTACTGACATAGAATAATGGGATTATATGCTATATGGGTGGCAGCAGTGGGATACTGACATAGAATAATGGGATTCCATGCTACATGGGTGGCATCAGTGGGATACTGACATAGAATGTGTTTGTTAGATACATGGGTGGCAGCAGTTGGATAGGGACATAGAATAAGGAGATTCTTAGCTACAGAGGTGGCAGCATTGGGGTCCTGAAGTAGAAGAATGTGAGTATATGTTACATGGGTGGCAGGAGTAGGATACTGACATAGAACAATGTAATTCTTAGCTACTTGGGTGGCAGCAGTGGGATACTGACGTAGTATAATGTGACTCTTGACTACATGCGTGGCAGCAGTGGGATATTGACATAGAATAATGGGATTCTTAGCTACATGGGTGGCAGCAGTGGGATACTGTCATATAATAATAAGATTCTTAGCTACATGGGTGGCAGCAGTGGGATACTAACATAGAACAATGGGATTCTAAGTTACATGTGTGGCAGCAGTGGGATGCTGACATAGTATAATGAGATTCTCAGCTACATGGATGGCAGGAGTGGGCTACTGACATAGAATAATGGGATTCTAAGCTAGATAGGGTGGCAGCATTAGGATAATGATGTAGAATAATAGGGTTCCAAGCTACATGATAGTAGCAGTTGGATTTCAAAATTGGGATTCTATGGGATGCTGACATAGTATAATGAGATTCTCAGCTACATGGATGGCAGGAGTGGGCTACTGACATAGAATAATGGGATTCTAAGCTACATGGGTGGCAGCAGTGGGATACTGACATAGAATAATGTGATTCCAAGCTACATGGGTGGGAACAGTGGAAAACTGACATAGAATAATGGGATTGTAAGCTACATGGGTGGCAGCAGTGGGATACTGACATAACATAATGGGATTATTAGCTACATGGGTGGCAGCATAAGAATGCTGACATAGAATAATGAGTTTCTAAGCTACATGGGTGGCAGCAGTAGGATACTCACATATACTTATAGGATTATATGTTACATGGGTGGTAGCAGTGGAATAGTGATATTGAATAATGGGATTCTTTGCTATATGAGTGGCAGCAGTCGAATACTGAAGTAGAATAACAGGATTTTTATTTGAATGTATTAATGTAATAAAAATTTCCCCTAAATGCATCTTTCTTATCACAATTTAGTCTCATTGGAAACGTTTAGCGGAGTCCTTTATGGAGAAGTACAACCAGATGTGTGAAGAGCACAACAAAATGAAGAAACTGTACCAGACCAAGGTAGCAAGTCTTGAGAAGAGGTACAGTGAACTTGAGGAGGCAACTCGCACCAGACAGAGAGAGTCGCCAACCAGCTCTAGTCCAAAGGTACAAATATTCCTTTGTCAGAAACATTGGTTTTATTTAGTCTCTCATGATACATGTATTTGTATGTTTTTTAACATTTTTAATTTAGAAAAGTATGCAAGAATTTAATTTTCATATAAAATTTCTCCTGCAAGTTCCACAGCTCACAATGCAAAGTATAATATAGCAATCAAGATTATTACGCAGTAGATTAAATGACAATGTGTATACTCTATGTAGAGATAAACACAATATGTTTGATGGTCTACCAACTTTCATGTCTGACTAGAAAAAAAATGAATTAATTTTGATTCATTCTCAGATGCATCCAGTTTGTAGTGACGTGTAGTGTGTAGTAAAATGGCATCTCGGGTAACAAATAGTGAATGATTTAAACAAAGCAAACATAGGCTTGACAACGTAAGCTCCATTTATCCTGAAGAATTCTTTTTATTATATTATTTCTCTTCGATATGAATAAAACAATGATTTTGTGTATGTATAAAAAAAGACAAACATGGGAAGTTTGATTGCTATTGATGTTATAGTTTAACCTTTAGTGATCATGATCAGTAACCAAATATTTCCATTATATTTCACAGGATGGGAGTTCAGTAAGTCAAGGAGGATGCAGCCCATCTTCTCCACGCATCAACATGTACAGCTCAGTGGTCATCCTCCAGGTCAAAGGTCAGGACCCCATCAGCATCAGCAGCAACACAGATGCAAACTTTGATTCTGTTCAGCAGAGTCTATCGAGAAGTGGCATCCATATTTCATTAGGAAACAATACCTTTCCTAGCGGTGTTGACCAAGAGAACATTGCTGCTATGTCATCAAGGGGTCAAAGGTCGCATTCCAATTCATCAACAACTGCATCTCCTGAGAAGACAGCGAATTCTGTTGAGCAGACAGGATCTTGCGACAAAGCAGGTGGAAAGAATGTGTCTCCTGGAAGAGCGAGAACTACTCCACATAATGGGAGAATTACGGGTCAAAATGTGATGTCAGGAGTGGGATCAGATCACCAGAACAGCTTTGAAACTCAAGATCCTGTGTCATCGGGACATCACAATGAAACCTCAGGAAATAACGGCTACCTGATGGGCACTGGGATGCTCCCTGAAGGTGATGTAGATGGAAATGCTGCACCAGTTGGCCAAAACGATGATCAACCAGCAGATGTTAAGGTCATTGTTCAGGATAGCTAACATCATGGCAATTCTTTTGCCACAGACATTGAGTGTGTAGATTAAAGGTAAGTGTCTTGGAAAGATTAGAATGTTGTGCCTTGTCAGCAGCATTATTTATACTAAATACATTTTCCTCTATATTATATAGTTTTACAAATTCAATTTTGTATACATTAGATTTCATAATCAGGATGGTGACATTATAAGATTGATGAGCTCTGAAATCACATAGTTTTGATGTCTGCTGGTCAGAAACCTTTCCTCATACTATCCATGAATAGATGTTTGGGATCATGTGTTTGTTGGTATTATACTTTTCGATGATGTTAAAGAAAGAAAAACAGGCAATTTTCCGAAATGTTAGACTTAGCATGTGGAGTAGCTTCCCAACTTTAAGTTACCTCCCAACCTCCACAGATCAATATTGAAGGTATCATTTTCATGTTGCCCATTGACTATTTATTATGCCTCCGCCACCGTAAGGTGGTGCCGGAGGCATTATGTTTTCGGGTTGTCCGTCCGTCCGTCCGTCCGTCCGTGCGTCCGTCCGTCCGTCCGTCCGTCCGTGTGTCCGTCCGTGCGTCCGTCCGGACCTTGTTACCGCGATAAGTTCAGAACCGCTGGACGGATTTTGACCAAACTTGGCTCAAGTATGTATAA
>BQKZ01002725.1:0-17793 GCA_036244855.1 Temnopleurus reevesii | reverse complement strand
CCCCCCCCCCCCCCGCCCCTTCCCTGGCTATAGAAGACCTGAAAAAGCCCGGTCTTGATAGGGTTAAAAGTGATGATCCCTTCCCTTTAACAATTAATTTGACTCACATGGATTTCAAATAAATGTATGAATCTTTTCAAAATTGTCCTTTCAAAAGTGGAACTTCCCCAAGTTAAATAATAAGTTGTGAATAAGTCATATGAAAGCTGTACATTTCATGTAAGCTGAATTTTTCCTACATCAAACGTGTTTTTTAGATTCCGAGAGATAAATAGATAAAGCAATTAAAAAGTGAAATTTGAAGAATAAAAAAGAGAGTCAACATAGGCAGAGTTACCTGTATTTCTTTTGTCAATATATCAACTTTTTACCCTTCTTTACTGTGACGATTTTTCAATACATTTTTCTACAGCCAACACCCCAGAGAATACGACCGGAGCATGCTCATACACTGGAGAAGTACACATGGGAAAGTGATGAATCTAACCCACGTAAGAATCTTTTTATTGACCTCTATCTCAATCAAAAAAGGGAAAATGAATAGAATCATTTTCAATTTCGTTAACACTTCTTTGAAGAAGTCACTGCATTTATTAATAATATGCATACCAATGGGTTGAATTTGTAAATATGACTTTCCTGCAATTTTGCATATATGCAATAGTAGATATGGTATAGAGCAGCACAAGATTACTCATTGAAAATTGCAATGCAAAGGTGAATTGCACGTTGAGAATGAATTGAGCTGTTAGGGGGTTAGACAGGTTTTGGAGTGTTGTAACTTGCATTTTAGATAAGCATTGACTTCAATGTTATAAAAAATATTGTTTATTTTGCATGTAATCTTTCTAATATTATGATACGCATATAAGAATTATTGTTCGGGGTTTGTGTATATATGTGGAAATAATGACTGAGGCGCCGTGGCGTGCGCCTGAAATCAAGCTGTTCGGGACAGTCATATAGATTTGGGTTCGTTCCTGCCTGTGGGTTCGAAACCAGGTCGCGTACCGTCTTTCGGGTGGAGACGTTAAGATGGCGACCCTCTTTCTCTCTTCTTCTTCTGGCGTAAATATTCAGAATTGAATGATACACGCCTCTAAACTACATCCTTTCCTTTCCTTTTCACTTTATTGTGTTGGATTTCAACTATCTGCAAATAAAGATTATTGGTGGGGAAGGTGGATAATTTCATTCTCATTATTTGTGTATTACGTTCATTTATTCAGCTACTGAATGTATCACAGAAGAAGTGTTCCTCTTGCTGCAGTCAGTAGTGGTAAGTTCATTTTATTATATTTTCCGAATAAACTGCAAACAATACGCATGACAACATTCTTTTGACGATTAAATGTAATTTGGGTTTGCTGCTTGGGGAGCAATCACATTATGCCTCTTAAAACATATTGAAACATTTTTATGATTAACAGAATAATTAGAAACCAATATGTAATCAAATATGAAAAAAAAATAAACCAAAATCAAGTTGCAAAATATCTTAGTTATGTGATGGGTTGTGTGATGTCGCTCCCATGTATGAATAATTTGGTATTCGCAAGTACATACATTGAAGTCCCCACATATCTAAACATTAAAAGTTTTGGGTGCATCCTAAGTGAGGAAAAGTCCAATTTCTTTTTATTTCAATAAGAACAATTAAGCTTCATACTAAATGTTTAATGCTTTGTTCCCATATGACCAATTTTGATAACACATCCCTCCTCTTTTTTTCCAGATGGCTTGCCAGTCTAAAGACAGTGATTCTTTGAAGAAATTACAAGCTGATTTGTGGTAAGCTCATAGTTGATGGCTCAGATTTTATGACAGTATAGCACAACACTTTGCACATCCTAAAATCACATGTGCACTTTTTGATAGCAAATTCAGAGAGAACACCCTTTCCGAAATATGCACAAGATGTATTTTCATGCCAATGCAAGGCTTTCATTGCAAATGAATTCATAAGTGTGCAATTGCTGTTTTAATGCTTTCTCTCACTTTTCTTCGTCTGCTGCGTTATTCACTTTTAAATTTTGACCTCGTGCATGTTCAGGAACTGTTGGTGTTTCTGCGGATCTATGGCAAATATATTTCACTGTTTTTAATGAGATCAGATCGAATGTTATAGAGATTAATGTAGAAAATTCTATTTTTACTTGCTAAATATTCAATTAAAGTATCCATGTACCTGCTAATTCTTCTTTAGCATTCAAAATGAAATTGCTTGTAATAATATATTTCCCTTCTTTCGGCCAAATAGGTTTTATAATTTCAAATCATATTCAACAGTCAGATTTTGTTTCTGTACAGCTTGTAAAGCATATTTTTGTTTTCATCTTTTATATGCTATGTTTCTTCTTGGATCCAATTATTCTCTTGTTTTGATGGAAATTCAAAGATTGTGGACAGATTTCATCAAAAAAATCTGACTGACTGTAGAAATTTAAATTGTATTTCTCACAAAGTATTTGAATATCCACCCCTTTCTATTTCTTTCTGCACTCTGTGTCCAGGTGTCATTTATCAGCAGAACAGAATCACATTCTTCATCTTGTTCTGGAGCAGATAGAACTGCCCCCTCATGAAGCTAGTGCAATATGAACAACAGACATTGACTCTATTCTAGAGAGACTGATACTAGACAACTCCTTATCAAGAACCATGCGATAATTGCATTGCTGTGTTGAGTGCAACATGGTTGGGATGAATTTCATGCTGAGAGAAATCAACATGAGTGGAAGGTGAATCCATGACCTTTTGGTTCGAAGTTTTGAGTCTTATCTGTAAGACCAAGACTCTGTTAAGATGTACAGCGTTAGACAACCTTAACGGAAACCAGCTTCACAGAAACTAGCTAAAGGGCAGGTCTTAACAGGATGTATAACAGAGATCCTCTACTGTTATTTTAAATGACTTATCAAAGATCAAAACCATACTAAAACATATACATGTAAGATTTTTCCAGTTCTAAGAAACCTTTTTAGGGTATTCCCTGTGTTTCAGTGCAATATGAATTATTTGAAAATCTGCATTGCATGATACTGATTTGGTAGATTTATAAAATACAACACAAGTCATGCTGTTTGCCCTATCTATTTATGAATGTATTACTCATCGGTGTAATGAATTGTGTATTTACTGTGCCAACATGTGGCCCAAACTAATGAAAGAATGAACTATACATGTATAGCTGGCAATTTCTGTACAATGCGAAGAAAAAATTCTGATGAGCATAATATTAAGGTAATTATTTCAGACAAGAAGTTCCAAATGAACAGATTTATTCCTCTGTACCTATGTGTAAATGCCCACTGAAGCTACTATCTGTTTTGTTTGACCAAAAATGTTGATTTTTGGCTCCTATTCTTATTTTGAGGTAGTAAGCATGATTGTATTTTCTTCAGATTTTTCTCAATATTCATAAAGATTTGATCGCTGGCTTCAAAATGATCTGTGATTCCTCATGGCTGGTCATCATGTTTCAGATAAATTGTGCAATGTACCATCCATTTATCTGTGACGTAATGGCCAGCCAGAGCAAGCTGCAGCTCATTTTGTAGGTAATTAGTGACTCTTTTTGAATTAAAAAAAATGTATAAAGAAAAATGCATAATGACATGTCACAGAAAATGGCCCATCAGCACAGCTCAAACACATTTTTCATAAACATTTGTGATATGTAAAATATTTTATATTGTATGTGTAAATGTATAGCAACTTGTAAATAAATATAATGCATAAGAGAAATTGTATGTATGATTAGAGTTGTAAATAGTCTATCGAGAACACCAACAGAGATGTCAACTACATGAATTCCAGATTATACATGATAGAAATTTAATGTGAATCATCAAACAGTTGAGCCAAATATTTTCTCATGAGAGAAAGCATGATAACAATACCAAGGCATATGCTCTCTCTCTCCTTAGAAAATATTTGGATCAGCTGATAAATTCACATTTTATTCATATCATGCATATTCTGAAACGGTTGGCACATCTGCAATAGGAATCTAGTCATATCCCCAATCTCTTCAACAATTTATAATGCTGAATTTTAGAAATAAAACAAAGGAACACACCATCTTTAATTTACATGAGTTTGCACACTTTAATATCTCATACATAATAGTAAACAGTATTTTGCTGTACATTATTCAAAAAGTCAAGGTGTATATCTAATATGTATGAACCATGGAAAACATATATACAAAATCCACATTCAGCCCCTCAAAAGATAATTCCACAGAATAAAGATTTTCCATGTTTTTAAAAATCTATAATGGTGTATCTGTTATGCTAGAAGCAGTACATTTCTTGACAAACTTCAGGAAAAAACACCCTTGAAGTTTAAGATAATAAATAGTGCATGCCAAACACTTTTCAAAATTTCAGGAAAAATATTTTTACTTTGTTTTCAAGAAAGAACCGCTGATAGCATAACAAGCATAACAGACATAAAACTATGCTTGATATAGCGATTAACCCATTAGGATACAAAAAAAAAGATACAGAAAAAGATACAGAATAATGATAAAATTTACGTAAAAGATGGCACTGTTTGGTAAAGAGAAAGAACAAGTATCAAGGTTTTAAGGTTCAAGGTTCTTGAGTGCAGAGATACCAATAATTACACAATATGCTTGAGGATAGAAATTAAAATATGAATCACCTAACAGCCAAACCAAATATTTTCCCAGGGGANAGAGAAAGAACAAGTATCAAGGTTTTCGAGTGCAGCGATGCCAACTGTTATAGAATACGCATGAGGATAGAAATTAAAATATTAATCACCTAACAGCCAAACCAAATATTTTCCCAGGGGACACATAATTCATGATGGTTATTGAGATTTCTCTCTTGAGAAAATATTTGGTTCAGCTGTTCAATGATTCATACAGTGGAAAATCAGTATAATGAGGAGCTTGGGACCATCAGAAATATCTTGTCAAAGCAGTAATTTCCTCACAGCAGTGCTTGGACCACATTATTACCTTTATTTCAGGAATATTGTTATATCAGATCTCTCTATACGGATTTTCCACTGTATCTTAATTTCTGTCCTCATGCATATTCTGGAATGGTTGGCATATCCAAAAGTAAATACTGAATCAAGGCTTTAGAACATTATTGAATACAATACATATTGAAAGTACTGGAACAGCAAAAAATTATTATCATGAACATTAAAAAAAAATACCAGAAATAGCACAAACTGGATTCTTTTAGCTTTTGATGATTCATAAAGTTTATCGTAAACTGGTAGGCATAGATTGTCCCTTGGACACACAAACTACATTTTTAAGTTGTTGATGATTTTTAAATTTTTATCCTGCACAAATAAACAAACCTCACATTTCAAACACATTTAAATTTTGATTTTACTATTACATGTTTATCCATATCAAGCAAAAGACCCCAGAAAAGTTATAAAAATGCTCACTAAAAATATTAGATACTTAAGACGTTTAAAAATATTTTGGCAGCACACAGTATTTACAATCTATTTTCATCCATCATAATTCATAAGGGATGCAATAATAGATGAAATAAATATGTTAGTATAATTCTTTATCAAAATGGTCTGTTATTTACATGAAATGAATACCAGCACGATTTATTTTTCACCAACTGCCAGAATGTTGATTATGAAAAAAATAACTGACAGAAGTACAACACTCTAATTTGCTCCGTCTGATACGCATCCAAAATTGGATTAATTAAAAGAGTGATTATTCAATTCCATTTCATTTCACCTAAAATTTGCATGACATTTAAGATTTGGGGAAAGTAGAAATATATGAACCATTCTTGAAAGAAAATTTTCGTACAAGCAAGAAGATGACAAATTTTAATACCGTACAAAACAAATAACTTCCCCCTATTTTTTACATCGCACTTTGTATAAAACAGAGATGCATATACATGTATTTATCACTTTGCTTGCCAATTATCAAAATAATGACAAAAAAAGATAACCCAGGTATTACAAGCTTTTTATTAAAAAAAATGGTCAACACATGATTACCCACTTATTTAACCAGCTATTTAATTAAGAGACACATTTAAGAGATAGGCACATCAGAAACATTTTGCTAGTCACTAAATACAGACATCAAGGTTTTCAGTTATATTGCAGCACATCACAAAAATACAGAACACAATAAAACAGCCCATTTACATACACGTAAGGCAAAATACAGAGCATTCACGAACACAACTTGCTTTTGCACACAGTGAAAAGTTAAAAAATTTACATAAAAACACAAAAATGAATATCAAAGCAGTGATCATTTCTCTCAAAATGTGATAAAAGTAGTTCATCTAAACTGGTGGAATGAAGGCCCGACACCTAACAAGTTGAAATTCTTTGAAATTGGTATCAGCCCTCAATACATGCGTGGTTATAACAACACAAATACCAACACATCTTTAAAATGAAGGTATGTTCTTCAGGCGGATACTAAAGAACCAATCGTTTGCATTAACTTTGAAATATCATCTGGAAAGGATTACATCATCTGTACAATTTAAAAGAATACTGCTTGTACTTTTCAGAGGTGCGTTCAGAAACTTGCTGCAAATGCCTCTCACCTCCCTAGCTCAAATTCCTATATTTCATCATTTCAGCTTGAAGGTGTTATGTTTTTCTTATAAATACACAAATATTTTAAAACTATTATCAACAAACACCAAAGTGAAGTTACAATGTAAAAATGAGAATGAGGTTTAAAAAAATAAAAACATGCAATGGATGAAAATAAAAGAAATCATAAAGCTTCTAGTAATCCAGATTTGTCAACATGAAGTTTAGTTTACTGTTCTTTGAAATTACCTAATGCATAAATGCCCCCATCACTCACAAAGACTAAAAAAAGCAGCATTTTAGTGAGCAAACTTTAATTCTTATCTGAACAAACACTTAGAAATGTAAATGATATTTCCATAAAAAAAGTTTTAAAAAATATTTCACAATCCAGAAAAACAGCACAAGGAAAATACAAGCTCACTGTGTTCTTTACAAATAAAATAATGCACTAATTTTACGATCCAAACCAGTATGTGAGTATTACATGTATAAAACCAGATATGTAAAATATGTAGACGTCCTATGCATTCTGGGGCCTGTAACATAAAAGATACAAGTAAACCTACGATAAATATTAATCGTAAGTCTATTCTAAAATGTATACCAATGAGAAACAATCAATTGCAAAATTAATTGTTTCTCTTTATTGTTACAGGCCCCTGGGTTGTGTTGCATAAAGCTGTGTATAGATCTATGCACGATTGTACGAATGACTGGTGATCCTTTCTCGCACTCAATGATAAGTTCTGGCGCTGAATCGCACCGAAGAAAGGATCACCAGTCGATCGTACAGTCGTGCGTAGATCTATGCAAAGCTTTATGAAACACAACATAGGTCTCCCAAGAGCTGGTTCTAATCTTCAGCTCCAACTTTCCCTTGAATATAACAATTCGGAACAATAAGGAACATGGCACTGGTATATAATAAGTTTGCTTCTCACTCCAAATTTCTATAAAATGCATCATGAAAAGGCAGTCAAGTTATAACATACAGCTGCATGTAAGCTAAATGACGGATATATATAACCATTTCAACAGTATACTTTATTTCATTTTTGACATTAGTGGAACATTTGCAGGAGGTAATTTCGAGTAAGATGAAACCAAGCTCTTTTTTAATAAAATGAATGAGGCATCCTCGCACCAGAAGAACATTCAAAATGACATACTTTTTTTCTTCAAAATGGCCTAATTTTGTAACAATCAGGTCCTCCTTTTGATGTTGAATACTACCATCCTAGACCAACACATGAAAGCCTCTGGAGGAAAATCTGTTTTTTTTTTCTGACAATCTTGTACATTTGTGCACTCAATACTACTCCTCAAGAAAATCTTATTTTATTTTTCATGTGACACAAGGTACATTTTTGAACTGGAATAGTCTGCCTTCTGATTTTTTTTTTTGATGACATCTTGTACATTTGTGAACTCAAATACTGCTCCTCAAGATAAATCTGATTTTATTTCTCATGTGACACATTGTACATATGCGAACTGGAATACTGCATTCTGATAGTCACTTTGTATGTCATACTTCCGTAGGTGTTGGCGATGGAGAGGGCTTGCAAGCTGGCGGTGTGTTACGCTGTCACGAGGGTCTCTGCAAGTTATCTGCATGGGCTTTCTGTAAATTGAAACAAAAACAATAAACAAAGAAAAAAATATTAATGTAGACAATGTTGCAGGCAATATATACCAGTAAAAATGTTTCTCAAAATAGCTGATTTTTACATGGAAATAAAATTTTTTGACACCATGTATCTCTAGAACAGTGTTCTGAGAGCATATTACACCTATAATGACACAGGTGGAGCCAAGATATGTCAATATAGGAAGGCCACAAGTATAATATGGGGGTGTGGGAATTTTCTGCCCTGGATGTAAGTTTAGATGCACCATACTTTCAATCATGGAACCCATATGATATAGGAAGAGAGCTGCATATGATTTCAAGCTTACGACTATCTAAACTGTTAAATCAAAATCTCTAATTCATGTCATAATAACAAACCTTTGACGAGTAAGAATGGCATAAAGTTTCCAAATCATGATAGACTGAGACTTTTTGGTAAAGACCCTTAGGAGATGTTGTTCAAAAGTTGCAATTGATTGCAAGTTGCAGTTAATTGGAACGCGCTCATCAACATCATTGTTTCATGCACGTCTTGTAAAATGCACATACCGTGCGCGGATAAAAATGTGTGTTATAATTTGCAAAGTTGCTGTTGATTTACAGTTGATTTGCTAAGTGATTTTGAACAACACCCCCTTAGTCTACTTCCACTTTCCAATGGCACAATTTAAAAACCAAAGAATTATTTTCAACTAATATATAAATTTAGAATGTAGTTCATTATAACAATACTCACCGCAAATTTTGTGACAAAGAGGGAGAAGATACTGAAGAAGTTTGCACTCTCCGTGCTGCCGGGATCCTCGCCAAAGAACTGGGCAGTCTTGTAGAAATCGTCACAACAGAGGGCGTACTGCTCATGAAGACGATTGAGAGACTCTGATGCTTCCTTGAGAAACACTGCCATCACCTGGGAGAAACGATCTTCATCATCGACCACGATTTCTTCCAGATTGAAGCGCTGGACCTCGCGTTCCATGTTCTGAATGATTAGACAGATAATGTGATAAAATTATATAGTACACATAATGAATAATAGCAATATAAATCTCTCTGACAATTTGATCTTTTTTATAAACTTTTGAGAGGTGCACAACTATTCATATTAGATATTAGAAATGAACAATCATAGCAAATTTTGTCATGAATAATGGGTAAGATGTACAAAAATTGCGGAGTTGCCAATACACAGAAATCATTCAGTTCTTGTTGAGTAATGGCAATGGAGAAATGATTGCCACTATTCAATCAATATGTGATTTGGATGATACTTACTATCCAGAAAATATTTCATTAGTTTTACAATTCTAATTATGCTACAAAGTGTTTAACATACCAATGTGTACAAGCTAAATGACGCCTTTTATTTATTCATTTATTCATTAATATTTAGCAAGAGTAGCCTGATCAGCAATTGATAAAAGCATAAATTACAATATACACAAATAAAATCACAATTTAATGGTAGAATTAATTAAAAAACATGGCTAATATAAATAGAAATCATAAATAATTAAAAAATGAATTATGCAAAAGTTCTTTACCCGATTGGAAACCCCAATTTCTAAAGAAATGTAATCCATGTACACAGACACATACACAATGACACATACACATAAACAAAAAACAAACAAAACAAAAACACAGTACATTGAACATCAGTATGTTCTTACATTGAGTTGGTCTGTCAGCTGAGTGACCTCTTCCTTAACCTCCTTGAGTGAAATCTTGATCGCTTTGGGAACTGACGGGATCTCGTCACGGAAGTTGATCACCTCGGGAACGTTGGAATGGACGGCTTTGGCAACTACGTGAAGGAAGGTTGCCTTGTTGTCTGATGTCTTGGTTGTATCCAACTGTGTTACAAATAAATACATTATATTACATGACCTAAATAGATACTGATTTTTGATTGGTCAGGATGTTCTCACATGACTCTTTCGAAAAGAACAAGGATTGTCATTTTTTTCAGGTATGACAAAAAATGAAATATAATCTCATTTAAATATTTTGTGAAATATTATATTTTTATTGGCACTGTCATAATTCAAAAAGGCATATTAAATTGTCATAGCAACTAACATTATAATGCAATTAAAATTGAATTGTTCCTATGCCATAAAACATGTCAACTGTTTTACATAGCCAGGCGTCTTTATTCCCTTCTTTTCATTTTAATTTATATGCATGTAGGTCATCAGAATATAAAAAAAAATACTTTTTTTTAGAAGAAATTTGAACATTGGAATTCCTTTTCGCAGCTATATCTTTGTTTCAGAATTTATATAAGCTTTGGATAATATCTCCAGTGTTATAACCCTTTCAAAAATTCTGTTCAGTAGGAAAAAAAAGTGTTATCTATCATTCCAGCCTACCTCATTCAGGAAGCTGATCTTGAATCCCGTTGCTCCAGCAACTCGCTGATTGCCTTGATTCATGTAGTTGCCCATGGCAAGAACAAGCTGAAAGGAACAACATACAAATTCAACATCACATACTAATTACTTTAATCTTTACCAATGGTACACAATATATAACTTTGTTTGTACCTTCAACAAAAGCCTAATGTCCCTGTTTGAAAGCTTTGGTAATGGTATGAGTGAATTGTAAACTATTGTATCGTTAAGCCATCAGTAATAGTTAGAACCACTTTTCCAGTCAATTATTAAATTATTAAAACAAAATTTACGACCCAAAATTGTCTAATATCTTACAAACTTGCATGAATTTTAAAATTTGTAATGTTGAAAAAAAAATTATAACTCAAGACTGCTAAATTAAAAATAATTGCATGATGTAACAATCAAAGTTTTCTCTACCAAGTTGAATAATTGCCCCAACTGAACATACAAACATGTCACACATAAAAAGCATATGTACAGGTAGATTACATTTTGAGAGTCAAATTTCCTTTCAGTTAAACAGATTGCTGAAGTCCCAAGACAGTAAACTTAGGCAAAGTTAAATTACATTTAAAAAAAACTTTAGGGAATCCATTTTTCAGTAATTGATAAAAATTCCAACTCTTCTATTTGACTTACTTCAAGGACCTTGGCGAGTTTTTGGCTTTGTCTGAGTTCTGATGAGGCTTGTTGAATCATGTCAAGAAAACCTGCTAACTCTTCCACCTTCTCTTGTAAACCTGATCTGAACATCAGGGCTGACAGGCGCAGCTTGAACCCAGGAATGCGACTCAGCTATATGGAGGAAAGGAGGGAAATAGAGGAAAGGGAATTCAAAAGGATATTTTGCTTATCTTGGCATTCTATGCACATCTGTGGATCTTATGAAATGGTATGCACCAATGGGACTGCGACATGAAAAGAAACACTGCCAAAGAAAACAAATCAATATAAAGTCATATTTTGAAGTCTGTCACAATTACGTATTTATGCAGTAGTCAAATGTTTATATGTCAATAAAATCACCCCAGATTCAGTGACCAAGTACTCAAATACCAGTGTTTATTGATGTAGACTTGAAATTATGAGCAATTTCAATCTACAGATCTTGAGGATATTTAATATATAATCATCATAAAACCTAACATCCAATTGGCTCAAGAGAGAAAAGTTCTGATAGACTCTTTATAAAATCTAAAGGAAACTATTGACTTAAACATTTTTAAATGCCATGTTTCTTTGCAAAAATATCAGTAGGAAATGCTCTTGACTAAGAGATTTAATAAGAAAATAATAATCAAAATAATTTCTCACCTCATAAGCAAACTTGTCTGGCTCACTAAGCTGTGATGATTGGCCTGCATAGCGGGTCAAGCTGTCAATCTGAAAGTCAAAAGAAAAATATCAAGACATTATATTAAAGCCTGAGGGATCAAGGGCAAAAAAATTAATGTTTATTGACCATTTTGATTATATCAATACGTCAAGTTAGTAATTGGACATTGCTATGTGTATTTTAACTTGTTTTTCTGTAGTACACTTTCTTATGATTGTATTTCTTTTTGGAGACCTGACACGACTCTTTGATAGCTGGTTTATGGGGTAGTCCCGCCTACAGGCTGATCCCAACTTGCTCTCAAACTGTTTAAACAAAACTGTTATTATTACTATCTTATTCCACTTGAAATCTCATGTTTGAAGATTATTTCTCTCAATCTCAAAAATACAAACTCATTGATTAAACAAAATATGAATTTATAACTCAGAGTTCAAATTTAAGAAAATTAAGTTAGGAATCATCATGTAGGTGTGACTGCCTCATTATAGCTTAAAAGTGGCTACTCTGTCTTTTAAAGAGATGTTTGCTGCAAAAGCTAATATCTTATTTAGCTTCATATTAAAAGCAAAGTCACAGAATTTCAGACATATTCATATAATAGCAGATTGTGTTTTTCAAGTTCGTGAAATATCATTGTAAATAAATGTATGGGCATTACAATGAGTGAAAAACTTTGGCAAATTCATGGTCACAAAATTTTCATGAAATAAAACATGACAAAAATTTCAGGTTATACAGTAAATGAAAACTAATGAAATACCTCATCAGTGTCTGGGGCATACTGAGCAAGCTGCTGGATATGGGCTGCCGAGAGTCTCCTACATTCCATGGTCAATATATCTCTCTTCAACTCCTCTACGGGAGCTCGAAGGTGACCAAGCAAGATTGCTGCAAAATTAAAAAGAAAAGAAACAAAAAAAAAGAAAATACAGTAAATTGAAATCTATTAGCAGCTGCATGATGGAAATGAAATAAGAAAGATTAGGGGAAAAACGTTCCTTAAAACCAGTGGATTGTAGCTATGTCATATTTCTTTTCAATATGGTGTGCCAAAGTGATAGTTAAAAAACTTTCAATTCTTCAAAGACACAAAGACAATGACTTCATGATGTTAATAGTGTCATATTTTACAAATGCCTAATCTTTCTATTACCACTTTTTGTTGACATTCTTGTTCTCTGTATATCACATTTTTCTTAGTGATTTACATTATTTTCTTCTAATTTTCAGGCCTGAAATAAAAATCTCACAGGAAATTCTACATACTGTTAAAATATGATCTATTTAGTACAATACAATTTACATAATAATTCAAAAACGGAAGTACTCAGATTTCTTTGGGACTTTTTATGAGTTGAAGGCTTACCTGTGTTGTGTGCTTTCTTATGATTGATCACAAATATCTGGTTCTTTCTGTCTTTAGGGGTGTTCACAGCTGCAAAAAAATATTAAAAAGTTGAATTTAGACATTTGAATGAATATTACTGCCTAAAATCAACAAAATCTTTCCTATATTTCGTCTCGGTATAATGCATTTAATTCCTGAAGAAGGTTCTTTGACAAGATAGAAAGTTTATAGGGGCATGCTGTGGCAGTAAATACATGAAGTATTTATAAATAAGCATTTGTATGAAGTGTACATCATAAATTTGAACACTACATTCCTCTGTTTTATTACACCTGGGAATAAACAAATCACTTTGATGACATGGAGAATCACAAACATGTAAATACCAAATTATTTTGAACACTCATTATATCTACATGGTTCTTGTCAACCATACTGCTGTCTCATATTCAAATAACAACAGGAAGGTTTAGTTGCTAACATTCACCAGACATCTTAATTAAATGAATTACAAAAGCAATATATTAATGCTAAATCAGATAATATGGTGATATGTTTTCGTTTGATTTTGCATGGACTTTTTTTTCATATTTAATTTTCCTGTATTTTCAGTTGTCTTCAAATTAGCTTCTCACAAGATTACATTTAAATTTGGAGGTTTTCATTGCCATGTAAAGATTTTAGCATCAAACTTGCAACATTCTATTCACATACAACATCAAGAACACATACTGCAAAACTAAGAATTTATGCTGCACTTAATAGTCTTCCTTTTCAGGGCTTCCTTACTAGCTAAGACAAAGCACATGATGCGCTAAATTTTACAACGGATTTAATTTTTAGAAATATTCCACGATTAGGGATTCATGCAATTGAATTATATTTTTTCTGATCCTACAAAGACAAGATAAAACCAGCATATAGTATAGTACGGCGAAATGAATTCAAAATTGACAAAAAAAAACATTGCCTGTTGCTAGAGTAAATCCAATTCACTTTTAACAAAAAATCTTTCTGAGCTGTTCTCTATCTTCAATATCCATTTTTAATGTGTTCTTCTGATAAAACCAACAAGGTTGACAGAACTGTACTGGAAAAAATGGGAAACAGTGCAGCTATTCATTTTCACAAATACATGTACTCATCCACAATTATCTTAAACATTTGAATATTTATGAATATCTTGTGATGAAAAAAAAAAGGCAACAGAAAATTCCAGAAAAGCATAACAAGCACAGTGAAATGAAATTAAAACTCATTCATATGACAATGACCTTTCAAAGCAAATTACACATAACTGCATATTGAAAAAGTGGGACAGTGAACAAAAAAAAACGGAACCTCTAAAATTGCCAACATAAAGTGCAACATCTTGGACAAAATTACATTTTATAATCTGACCTAGCTTTCCCCCTTTTCCTGGCTTTGTATCTGTAAAACAAGTGGAGTTTGAAATGAGTAATTTCATAAGAATACAACCTGGAATGTAAAGGTCTAATTTCATTTCATATTGGAACTGAACATATTATAACTCTTTATAGGATATATCATAATATAGTCAACTCTGCCTAATTCAAATTTGTCCAAATCGAATGATTGTCTAAGTCGATAAGATTTTTAAAACCAAATCATATCAAATATATGTCATTTCCCCCTTCTGAGTCAAACTTTTCATAAGTCGAAGAAATCTTTGTGGTTCTACGAGATTAAACTGAGGCAGAGTTGCCTGCATCTGACAAACTATTGGTACATAAAATGCTTGTAAAGTTTCCAAGAGGTTGGTATCAATTTGCGGTATTTTTTGTTATTAAAAAAGGCATTCAACAAGAGCTAAGAGCAATGAACAAAACTGAATGAAACATCAAATAGTTATGGATTGGTATTTTTTTTTCAAATGTTAGAATGACAAACACTTCCTACGACATCAAATCCAAGTTGTAGTTATTACTGCTTCTTGTCAGACGATATAGTTTTCACCAGGGTGGGGTTTCATCAAGATAAGAAAGATTTTATGAATTCCTTCAAGAACATCTGTTACCAGTTCTTGACCGTGATGATTTATTATCTAATGCCAATTCAGGACAAGCGCTGATACAAGTCGTTCTAAAACTCTTTTGGTGAATTTAAGCGTTAATGTGCTTGAGAATTACACTAAAATGAATGCTCACCTTTGGCCTTGCTGACTGTACTGAACTTCTCTTCAAGCTCGAGATGTTTGATGACGTCATCAAAATACCCAACTTCATCACCAAGCTGGAGGAAAGAAACATAAATCAAACAGAATGCAATAATTACATAAAATTCCCATTATTCCCGATATAAATGCATCATGAAAAAGTCTTCAAATATTCAAATACTGTTCCTAATAAAATGATAGCAAATTTTAACTCCTCAGTTGATGCAATGTTAAGTTTTTAAAAGTCATTAAAAAAAATTACGACTAAAAGTATTAAAAACTAGATGAATCCTCGACCGCGCACGGTCAAAATTTATGCCTCCGCCATCACGCAATCAGAAAGGTATGTACGGCCTGTTCCATGCCATCAGAAATCAAATACATTTTACAAATTTTGGGCACTGCCACCTTTGACCTCATGAACCCAAAATCTCATCAGTTCTTCCTCACATGCTTATACATACTTGAGCCTAGTTTGGTCAAAATCTGTACAGCAGTTCTGAACTTATTGCGGTAACAAGCTACTTTGGGTGATTTTTACAGNGTAAAACAAGTGGAGTTTGAAATGAGTAATTTCATAAGAATACAACCTGGAATGAAGATGTCTAATTTCATTTCATATTTGAACTGAACATATTATAACTCTTTATAGGATATATCATAATATAGTCAACTCTGCCTAATTCAAATTTGTCCAAATCAAATGATTGTCTAAGTCGATAGGATTTTTTAAACCAAATCATATCAAATATATGTCATTTCCCCCTTCTGAGTCAAACTTCTCATAAGTCGAACACATTTTTGTGGTTCTAAGAGATGCACCTGAGGCAGAGTTGCCTGCATCTGACAAACTATTGGTACATAAAATGCTTGTAAAGTTTCCAAGAGGTTGGTATCAATTTGCGGTATTTTTTGTTATTAAAAAAGGCATTCAACAAGAGCTAAGAGCAATGAACAAAACTGAATGAAACATCAAATAATTATGGATTGGTAATTTTTGTTTCAAATGTTAGTATGACACACACTTCCTATGGTATAAAATCCAAGTTGTAGTATAAACAGCTTTTTATCAGATGGTATAGTTATCACCAGGGATGAAATTAGAATGAATTCTCACCTTTAGCCTTGCTGACTGTACTGAACTTCTCTTCAAGCTCGAGATGTTTGATGACATCATCAAAATAGCCAACTTCATCACCAAGCTGAAGGAAAGACAGAGAGATTAAAAAAGATAAAGTGATATTCACATGATGTTTCTATTACTCCTGGTATAAATTCATTATGAAAGATGTCTTCATATATTTGTCTAAAACACTGGAAAATTTGAATTATGCACTTTATACTAGATGCAAATTTTTTATGTTAATGTTTTTAAATCCTTGAAAACTGTCACTAAAAATGGATACACATCCTCGTTTCCTCTCTAAAAATATCCTCAGATGCCTACAAAAAAATAAATTTATGCTTATGTTTAGCATACATCAGTTATACAAAATTTATGAGTTTATATCTGATCTGCTGCCATCGTATCACTGTTGAAGAGACACAGCTTCTGTCGTTTCAACATGCTGTCAGAAGACTCTTCAATATTGGTATGGTGGCAGCAGTGGGATATGAACCCATATCATTGAAATGACTGGTGTGTTTGCTCAATATTGGTATGGTGGCAGCAGTGGGATATGAACCCATATCATTGAAATGACTGGTGTGTATCTTCATTATTGGTATAGTGGCAGCAGTGGGATATGAACCATTGAAAAAACTGGTGTGTTTCTTCCATATTGGTATGGTGGCAGCAGTGGGATATGAACCCATATCATTGAAATACCTGGTGTGCTTATTCAATATTGGTATGGTGGCAGGAGTGGGATATCAATGAAATGACTGCCACATGCATCTGGAACTCTCTACCCCTCACAATCAAGAATAACCAACACTCTCTTCATTTAGGTAATGTCTTAAAACACACCTTTTCTTGTAATTGCATGTTCCATTAGCATGTTACTATGTACTCTCATTTTGCTATTTATATATGCATTTGTATATCTGTTTAACTACTTTCTCTGTAATATGTCTCATGAAAAGATGCCTTATAAATTTAAGTTTTTATCATTAATATTACAGTTAAATCTTCCTTATCATCCATCTGTATATAAAGACCACCTTTCTTGACTCACTGGAAAGCAATTAACATGGAAATAAACCTGTATAAATTTTAGTACGGTGGCAGCAGTGGGATATGACTAATTCACTCACCCCACTCCAGACGGTATTCTCTGTATCCTGTAGCTTCTCCCAGTTGAGTCT
>BQKZ01002724.1:51367-66385 GCA_036244855.1 Temnopleurus reevesii | reverse complement strand
GCATCTTATCAGGGAGGTGACAGGAATATCATAAAGCACTTTCTGACAGTGCTGCCTTTAAATATATATATAATACAAAAAAATAAATGATTCAAAAGTTTTGACGGTGAAAAATTTGCAACTGCCACCATTTTTCACCATAACAACAAAATTAATCCCCCGAACCTGCACAATCCAAAATATAAATGATCCATTTTCATCTATTCATTTCCCAGTCAAGTGCTTTAATGACTCAAAATCCAGCGATTAATCGTTGACGAAAGGATACTGCTAGGACTTTGGCTTGTTGACTCTTTCTATCAATTCATGTTATATTGATCCCGCCGTAATTAATCGCTTGCCGATGATCAGCGAATCCTTATTTTTGACTCAGCCGTATGGGCGACCACTTAGGTAAATTAATCCTCGACATGAAGGGTTACCGAAAAAAAGTGAAGGTTTCAAGAGGATTTATCTTGACGTTATAGCCATCCTTTTTTACTTGATTTATAACAAATTTTCCACCCGTTCGTAATTGAAAGATGGCAAATTTGTGATCAAAACAAGACGGGGAACGGTTGTCACGATGCATCTGTTTTCGCTCACTGGAGCGAGAGGCATTCGATCTTTTTTTTTTTGAAGATGGGTTCTTATTTCGACCGCTTCTTCTCTGCTATTCGTAAAGGTAGAAAACTACATTTGCACACATTACGGTTATGCTTACAACTTGTTGTGTACCTCGGATATGCCAAAATAATAACCTCTATGAAGAATTTTGATCGAATTAGTCCAGAATATTTAATTCAAATAAAAATCTATTCCATTATAATTCATCTTGACACCAACGGTATCGCGATACTACACACACACACACAAAAAAAAACATTGTGAGAGCACATACAGTGTGCACTATAATACACTTCCACAACATGCGGAATACGCACTGAGAGATACGCTTGCGCTATATAAACGAAGGTTCAACGGCTGTTTTGAATTTTGAACGCACAGTCCATAAATTCGAGAGCCGAATAAAAAAATTATTATTGGAAGAAATATAAATGCGCTTATCATGACCAATCTTTGTGCTTAATTGATTGGCGATAAGTTCTCACATTTAGTACTCTTCAACATAACACAACAATCTTGGAAAGTCAAATTTTAGGTGATAAGTTCTAACATTTAGTACTCTTCAACATAACACAACAATCTTGGAAAGTCAGATTTTAGGCTGAAAAAGATGTATTCTACCTTTAAAGGGGAACATCACCCTGAAATTGATGTACTGTCAGTGAATGAAGAAAGAATGAGATGAACACACTCTGCAAAATCAGATAATCCGTTGAAAAGCAATGAATTTGGGAAGTTTACATTTTCACCATCCTTAATTGTTGGATAAGCTGGGATGGTATCATGAAATACTCTTCAATCACTTTGTACAAAAAAAAAATCACATTTCCCTCTTTCAAAAGTAAATATTTTTTTTTCTTTTCTCGGTTGAATAGAATATAGCCACATTAATTCTGCACACATTTATAAAATAATGGTGAAGATTCTTTATTTGAAATGTGATATTGATCAACAAGATCATGCACAAAATGAATGAATTTTTCATGTACGACATTACAGATTATGCCAATGTTGCCAATTGAAGGATGCCTATCACAGCTGTGGAAATAAAAAAAAATAAAATTCCTAACTTTTGAACGGGTTGTCAAATTTTGCCCAATTTTTTTGAAACAAAATTTTCATTATACATTCAAACCTGTCTATAGTGACCACTGTCTGTAGTGACCACCTGTCTATAGTGGCCGCTTAAATTGATTTCCTACAGGTAAAAATTCATGTTATAGAACCTGTCTATAGAGGCCACCTGTCTACAGTGGCCACTTTTTCTGTTTCCCTTGGGGTGGCCTCTGTAGACATGTTTGACTGTATATTAGAACCTGTCTATAGAGGCCACCTGTCTACAGTGGCCACTTTTTCTGTTTCCCTTGGGGTGGCCTCTGTAGACAGGTTTGACTGTATATATATATTTTTTTTTACATATACTGGCAGCACATGCATATCTGGGTGAAGTTCCCCTTTAAAGTTCAAGCCAAACGTGCTAGTGACTGAGCTGTTCCTGACTGATAGACTGATTCAAAGACATTAAGGAGATATAGAGTATCCAGGAAAGGTTGCAACGCGTTTCGTGAAATACATATCATTTTGATGCTAACGAGAATTCTGATGTCTTAAAGGGGAACCAACCCCTGGAATTATCTTACTCTTATTGAATGAACTAAAATCAGATGAACAAACTGTGAAAATTTGAGCAAAATCGGACAAGCCGTTCAAAAGTTATGAGTTTCCAAATTCACAAATATTTGACAATCACTGCCACTCATGGGGATCCGTGCGGTCGGCAACACCGACAGAATCTGTGACGTCATGTCGGACATATCCTCATTCACTTTGCACACAGAATTATAAAAAATTGATTAATTGTGAAATTTAGAGTAAGGTTGCAACATGATTCTTCTCAATATACATGCAAAATCGAAATTCGCATTATGTTGACTTTTCCAAATAAGGGGAGAAAATGTGAAATTTTGTATACAGAGTGAATGAGGAGTTGTCCGACATGACGTCACAGATTACGTCGAATTCGCCGAACGGACGGATCTCTATTAGCGGTATATAGGGATCGTCCTATTTATGTGACTTTGAAAATTCATAACTTTTGAACGGCTCATCCGATTTTGCTAAAATTTTCACAGTTTGTTCATTTGATGTTTCACAATTCAATGAGAGCACGGTAATTCCAGTGGTTGGTTCCCCTTTAATGATCATCTTCAGTATGAGCCGATAAAGCTCAGTCAGTAAAGCACCCGGCTTGGAAAGACAAAGTCTGTTAGGATTGTCCTCATTTAAACTTTAACGCCCCCTGGAGGCTGAAAGGCAAGAAAAAAGAGAAAAAAGGTAATCGGCTAAAATATTGTGCCCCTTAATCATAGGCCATGTCGCAATCATTATGCGTATACCGGGCAGATATTCTAGTGCGCTAAATACAACGTACGATATTATTTCCCAGGCAATACTTACCGACCCAGCCAAATACGAATCTCAAGAATTTCAAGGAATAAATTCATACCAGGTACCTGTTTTCACCTGGATTGAGTGCAGTACAATGCGGATGATTTTCTTGCCGACAGTAATGCCGTCATGGGATTCAAACCATCGACCCTCTAGGGCAAAGAATCAGAACTGCTACACCACGACGCCCTCTTTACCAATTATGATGCATTTTTTTTAAATCAGGAGCCTGTAACATGAAAGAGATGCGATCAATTTTCCATTAATCGTATCTTTATGATACATGTATTGCCATAGACTTACGATTAATATCTATCGTAAGTTTAATTGCATCTTTTATGTTACAGGCCCCAGATCTTGGGCCCGTGGCCACTGACCTGCCTTGCTATAGCCCCCTCACGGTGCACATAACTATGTTACCCCTTATTGCATCAGAACGCACAGAGCATGAGGCTCCACTACCATAGGATCTTCTTCTTTATTTTTGTTGTCTTCAAGCAGAATGATGTGTTATACCCGATTTCCATCTGCTTCTGTATTCCCATTGCCCACATTATCTTTAAGCCTGTCACAAAGCACAATTTGTATGTGGAAACGGGAAACAACCGGAAAGCAGAAACAAGTCGGCCAAGACGAACAAAATATAGACGAAGGTGCTACATAAACCTGCGTGGATATGCAAAACTTTGCCTGCACATAATCCTAGTTGCATTCCACAATAATGTTCTGTAGTCTAGAATCGGGATATATATACCATCTACTATTTAGAACACATGGCAAAATTAATGATTGAAGGGATAGCGCTTTTCTATGCACAGGGATGCATGACTCTTGCACGAAGATTACACTTAATGGGTGCGAAAGCTCACCCGAGGCCAAGCCGGCGCTTAACCGAGGCTTACCAGGGGCTTACCCCCAAATCAACGGCTAACATATCTAATGCTTACCAAATCATCGGGGCTTTGGCTCGTGGGCCAGATGCTTCAATTACCTCGCTGCAGGTACGGAAGCAGATACAAGTTCTTGGCCGCTCTCTACCACAAGGTCCCTGGGAGGGAGAAATGAAGCAATCATAAAACAAATTAAAACGTTAAACACTATAAAATGTTGAATATCATCGAGAAGCGAAAATTAAGACTGAAAAAGAGAATCATAAATAAAAGTTGCAATTAACGATAACTGTAATGATTCCCCACTCTAGGTTGTATTACCTATAATAATAATCATAATGAAATATGATAGTCCTCCTTTTTCGTTGATTCAATATTAAAAATGTTAAAATTGAATTTACATTTACACGTAAATATTCATTATTGAATGATAAACGCCTTGATATCCATGTTTAGTTAGTAAGTTATTATAGTAACATACAATAATCGCATTTACAATATCGCATTTAAACACCTCAACTCTCACCTATTGAGGTGATGATGAATTTAGATTTAAAGGCGTTTCTCATTCAATTCTGAATATTGAGGTGCGCGAAATAATTTTCTTTATAATACTTAATACCGGACCTTAAGCTCCGGTCACATAGGGCCCCGGAAGCAACACGTTTCAACACGACTCTTTGTTTGGAGGCAGTTAACTGTGACCTGAACAAAGAGTAGTGTTGAATCATGTTGCTTACGGGGTCCTATGTAACCGGGGCCTTCACATAGCTGCCAAGTGGACAGGTGTTTTTTGCATTTAAATGAAAAAAAAATCCATTCCAGCACTCATTTACATCACCTGGATTGAGTGCAGCACAATACGGATACTTTTCTTGTCGAAGGAAATAAATGGATGGGATTCGAACCACCGACCCTGTAGTTGAGGGGCGGTAGTCAGAAACCCTACACCATGACGTTTCCTCAATCAGTATATAAACATCAAAATATTTATGTACAAGGGTATATACGACACAGAAGATCACATGACAGACCTAACATTATGTCATTTTCACTGTCTTCATAAATCAAAGGATATTATTAATATATCAGCGCTAGACACAGAAACGTATGATTTACGGTGGTTTCAATATTTCATGCGTATACATTCCAGTGATCAATTAACACCTCTTGATAAATGCAAACTTAACAAAATACAAGTCTGTCTGCATAGTAACAGCGTTATTCCAAGGATTACTATTATGGTACAACCCCTAAAAAGTAAATATAAACCTATCAATGACAAGTTAGAGCATGTTCATGATTTGTTTGAATAGAATCGAACAAGAAAGCTCAATTATCGCAAAATGAAAAATGAAGACAGCATCGCTCTCCCCAGCACAACATGTTTCATGTACAAAGTGAATGCGAACTCACACACTTACACCGCAGACAATACCACTGATCACTCCGTCCATTCTGTGCAGGTAGGCCGGTGTGCGAATCATTTAACATACCGTATAGGAATAACGGGTGAATGTCCTGTTCGAAGTAAAATGCGCCAGAACGTGCGAAAATCTTCTCCTAATTTCGTACACCATTTAGGCATGTAAACGACTAATGAATATATCAGCTCGTTTTACATCACTTTCTGCATCCCGACCATTACGAATCTATACCTTTAAAGTACAAGTTGTAACCAATAGTTGTCTGGAGAGTACGGAATGACGCGGCCCAGTGTTGCCTAAACTTTTGCCCGACGTTTGAATTGTAAGTGTAGGAAAAAGCGACCCTCCCCCGAGAATTGTCTTCAAACCTAAGTAAAATGAAACAAAATATCATGAATATATTGTAAAAGACGTTGCGTGAGAAATTACTGAATTGTGGGAAGCAATACTGGTGTTCAATTTAACACCAGTCGGAATCAATATAGGTCTACACCAGAAAAGTGTGAGAATAACACCCGTTTGGAATCATTTTATTATATTTAATTACCTACTTGTGTTTCTTAAGCTCTGAGAAACACCAGTCGGCATTTAGATATATTGATTGGAATCCACACATGTGTCATTTTAACACTTTTCTGGTGTGGACCTATATATAGATTCCGGCTGGTGTTAGATTTAACACCAGCGTTTTTGCAGTGTATTATTTAAAATGTGCAAAAAGTCTACAGTTTCGTGAACCACGAAATTGAACCAACATTCGCTTTTTTTACCTTCTCATCAACAAGCGGTACTGGATGAAAATTTCAGAAATAATTTGTTTGTATTATTTGTATTATTCATTTGTCAAATATCGGAAATAAGGTAGCATATATGTCCGATAAAATATAGATCATTTTTATTTTCGAGAGAAGGCGCTATGCTTTAATTTCAAGTTCAAATTCTCAAAAAGAATTTTAAAAATGAACTATGCCATATAATCTTGAAGTGTGTGTAAGATAGATATATCATAAGAATCACGTATAATTTGATAATAAGAATAACGAACGGCCTTTATACAGCGCTTATCAGCTCTTGATGAAGAATTCCCTAAGCGCTCTACAATTGCATTATTACCCTGGCTTTAGCTGTTCAGCTAATAGGCTCTTAAGCTTTTTCCAAGGAATACATTCCTACTAGGTGCCCATTCATCTCACCTGGGTTTAGTGCAGCACAATGTGGATGCATTTCTTGTTGAAGGAAATTAACGCCGTGGGTGGGATTCGAACATACGACCCCTTGGTTAAAGGCGAGAGTAAGAACCACTACACCTCGGCGCCTCCACCTTTTTCACCATTTCTATTTAACCAAAACTATGTTTTGGCTTGGAGAGTGTCAAGGCCCCAGCACACCAAACACGGCACGGCGTAACGGCACGGTTTATACGCAGTGTCTTGGTTGTCATTGGCCAGCGCGCTCCTCCGCGCAGAGGATGTTCAACACTTAGCCAATCACAGGGGAGACATCGCGTAAAAATCGTGCCGTGATGCCGTGCCGTGTTTGGTGTGCCCGGGCCTTAAGATAACACATGGAGAACGGATGTGGCAGCCGTAAGCCTACTCGCGGCTTTACTACCTAAGAGCTAATATTCTGGATTGGACTTCATAAATATGTTAAACCTTCCATTTAGTAATGTCAGGCATATACAAGGAGATTCTCATTCTAAGAAGACACTCTTCGGATCGGTCATCACTCTCACTGTGAGCAGATGGGACAAAGAAATGGGACAAACTAAATAACCTCCATTCAAGCATTGATATTAGCTAGATGGATATTAAATAAATTTCCTCTCTTCCCATTGTGTAAAAAAATTGTTGAACAAGATTAGCACCCGGGACTTTCTTTTGCGATCATGAACCTATTGTGAATGCTTGAATGAAGTTGTTTACTTTGTCCCATTCATTTATCCCTTCTGCTCACAGTGCATACATTTGATTAGTTACTACAAATGTTAATTTTAACCCTTTGACTACTGTAACCTGGTAGTCCCTACACAAAGTTTATGGGTATTACATAATTCAGTAGTCAATTGGTTAAGAACCCTGGGCAGTCGATCGAACCTGAAGATTTGGCGCGACTGTTTTTTTTCTCCTATTCACATTAAAACACTCAAGGGTAAAAGTTCTTGATAATGGTGACGTTGAAAAGTTAATCCTGGTCACCACAGAAATATATACAGCAGCTGAGGATTATTTTCCCGTTTTGAATTTTTTGAATAATATTTGTGTTTCTAGAAATGAACGGTTTGTTGAGAAAAATACGTCAAGGCGGGTGTAATTCCGTTTGAATTTGGATACACAACGGTTGCTGAATTGACACCGGGAAACATATGTCTCTGGTTATTAGTGTGTTTTCGAAATTGGTGGACAGAAGCTTGAGGACGGTGGAAAACGAGTGCGCTTCTGATGTATGCATCAAATGACTAGTGCGCATCCGGAGTGCGCATAATTTGTTGCGCACATCAGCTGCGTGCTCGTTTTCTACCGTCCACAAGCCACCGTCAAAACATTTTCATTCATTCATTTTTTAAACTGAAATTCATAATTTTTTTAAAATTTTTTTTATTTATTGTCTTCTTTAAATAATTGTATTTTGCGAAAACCGAACCAAGGAAAAATAAACGTTCTGATCTCGGCAGCACAATTAGTTTTTTTTGCCATCATGACGATGCCCAAAAGCGTTCACATTACTGAAACACTTTCCATTCCAAATGTCTACCTTACTACACGAAATATTGTGATTCGTTTTTCTCATACCTACAAGCTATATTAAAGAAAATAACTAGCAATATGCTTATTCAAAATCTATGTATAGTGCTGTAAAAGGTAAAATTGAAAATATGACCTACATAGGAACACTCTGCAGTGATAATGCGACAGTGAAAGCTTTATTCACTTTTCATAGATATATTGCTAGTGCCTTTATAATTTCAACTAGATATAGATTATTTTCGCAAAATAAAGTCGATCAAGGACAATAAAGCCGTACGCTGTGTATTAAACAATATCAAGTCGGTTCCGATTTGAATAGCATTACATAGGAGCATTACAATGGCGCTCGGACATGTTTGTCGGAAATAGATTATAATGTGTTTTCCTACCTTGTTTGCATTCCTTGTTTTTATCAATCTGAATGTAAAGACATAGGTCAGGAGGCTTGATTTGATATTGTTTTAAATAACAAAATATTGATGCGCGGCAATGTCTTTGAGTACGTACAACATAACTAGGAATATACAGTTGGTGTCAAAAGTTTACATACATCTCATGTAAACATTTGTCATCTCATCTTCTGCAAATTTAATTACACGTTTGTTGAACATTTTTTTGATTGAGATAGTTAAACATGATCTCTACTATATTTCTATTGAACGATTTTTCTCATTCTCTGATATTAAAGTATTTGTCATGTTTGTGGTGGACATATTGCTAAAATTGCATACATTCAGGGGCCAAAAGTTTACATACACTGATCATAACATTTGGTTGCATTGCCTGTATTCTAATAATTATTTATAATTTTTCGCTTGAATTGACTGGAAATGCATCCTGTTTACCTCCCCCAAAATTACAATTCCATTTTACCAACACATTGCATGCCTTTCTTCAACATTTTATAGCTTAGTTGACTGTGTAAACGCAAGTCTGGGGTTCGTCCCATAAGGTTTGTACACATTTGAATGCTTGGATCATGTTATGATGATCTTCACTTTGATCCCCATTAGCATCATTTATGTGTCTGTTTATAATTAGAAGTACTTTCTCTCATTACAATGTTCTGGAAAGTCCTTTGAAAAAGAGGCAAGAACTTCTATTTCTGACATGCGATTGCCCATTTCATCCGCTTGGACCAATGGGTTATCATTTTGTATGGTAGTCGTCCACGAGTAGTGAATGTTTGATGAGTTCATACATTGATATGTCAAGGAATAACCATGTTTTGGCCTAAGACTTTTTTTTTTATTTTATATTTAACAAAAAACATCATAATGATTCTATGTAAAATACCTTTGTGATGCTAATGGCAACAAAGTGAAGATTATCAGGTGTTTAACATGATCCATGCATTCAAAAGTGTACAAACCCAATGGGAAGACCCTTGCCTTGCGTTTATACAATTAAACTATAAAATGTTGAAGAGTTGCATGCCTTGCAATGGAAAAATGAAACTAGAATTTTCGGAGAGGTAAAAAGGATGAATTTCCAGTCAATCTAAGCAAAATAAATATATATAATTATCAGATTACAGGCACTGCAACCAAATTATATGATTGGTGTATGTAAACTGTTGACCTCCTGAATTTATGCAATTTTAGCAATATATTCACCACAAATACTTTAATATTAGAGAATGATGAAAATCGTTTCATATAAATATTTTAGAGATCATGTTTAACTACCTCAATCAGGAAAAACTTAAAGCAAACGTGTATAAGTTTGCAGAATATGAGATGAACCATGTTTACATCAGATGTATGTAAACTTTTGACACCAACTGTACGTATGTCACGGGTTCTGTGGGGCGACCATCCGTGTGCGAGTTATACCGGGTCAAGGGTAGTCCAGTTGGGGACTCTGTGTTTTGATAATACACAATACTATATATTCTCTTGCACTGAACACACAGGAACTGTATGATACTCATAGTCCTTAAATAACCCTCTGATCATGCTTAACCCTCTGATCGCGCCTCGAGGGTGGGTGCTATCAGAACACCGAGTCCTCAACTGAACTAGATCAAGGAAACCTTTTCTATCGTACTTTCACCAGCCTTGAAGTTTTGTTTACTACATCTCAGTGTGAACCCCCTCAAAGTTTTACCGTGGTTTGAGGGGTTAAAGGTTAACCAACCCTTGGAATTATAGAACTCCAATTAAATATTACGATCATAAGAATTAAAGGGGATCTCATTGAATGAAAATAAATCGAAGATGAACAAATTTAGGAAAATTTGAACAAAATCGAAAACCCATTCAAAAGTTATGATTTTTCAAATTCACAGATAAATGACGATCACTGTCGTTGTTGGGGATCCGTGCAATCGGCAACATTGACGGAATCCGTTACGTAATGTCGGACAACTCCTCATTCACTCTGCATGCAAAATTGAGAATTTTCTTCGTTTTTTTTTTTTACAAGTTTACAAAGTGTTTGTTTTCCTTTTGAGTATAGCATTTCTTTGTCGATTTTGCATGTAACTTTAAAAGAATCATGTTGAACCATTACTCTACATTAAAAAAACATGTACAAAGTGAATGAGGAGTTGTACGACATGACGTCACAGATTCCGTCGATGATGCCGATCGCACGGATCCCTTACAACGACAGTGATCGTCATTTATCTGTGAATTTGAAAATTCATAACTTTGAAGGGGTTTTCTGATTTTGCTCAAATTTTCCTAAATTTGTTCATCTAAGATTTTTTTCATTCAATGAGATCATGACAATTCCAGGGATTGGTTCCCCTTTAATTCTTATGATCGTAGTAGTTAAGTGAAACTTCATGATTCGTGAAAAGTATAGACAGGAGTTCTGTTGATACTGATATCGTGACCAGCTTACGTAGTTTCTGATTACTCTTTCTTGACGTAAATGACTATTGAATCGTGACACACATAATTCTCCGAGGGAGGCTTTTTGTGAAATGAACTAATCAATCGAAACCACTCAAGATAACAAGAAACGTTTGAATACAGCACAATTAATTACCAAGCAAGTTTCAAATGTCAAAATTCGTGACACATGTCAAATTTATTATAAACAATTTTGTCCATCACCAAAGGTAAGTTGGCTTAAAAAAAGCCTCAATTTCATCGATTCTGACGAAGAAAGTTTATAAGTTGGAAATTAATTTAATATTTGAATAGCAATTAGTTAGAAGCAATCTTATGTGGATAACAATGCAAAAGACTACGTCATTTAGCAAGCAAAATTTAATCAAGGGTTTCAAGACTGATTAAAATCGTGATGATTTCTTTCACCGCGTGCCTAAAGCCCTGTTCACATAGGACCCCGGAAGCAACACGACTCACACCGACTCTTTGTAAACTCGCAGTTAACTGCCTCAGAACAACGAATCGGGGTGAATCGTGTTGCTGCCGGGGTCATATGTGACCGGGGCTTTATCAATCTCGCAAACAAAGCTTGCAGCACGCGGGGCGAGTATATTTCGTCGATCGTGCAAAGTTCGTGTTCTGTTTTTTTTCTTCTTCTTTTTTTTTTTTTACCGGGGACAAAAATCTGAAACAATACAGAAACGAGCACAAAGTTGAGACAATTTCTGAAAGCTTTGAAATAAAAGTATAATTCCATCTTACTACAACAAAGAAAATGTACTAACTTTTAAAAGAATTTGGCGTTACACTATGTTTTTTTGTTGTTGACGATTTGTCACGGGTAATTAAAGGCTCCAGCACACGATACACGGCACGGCACGGTACTTACGCGCTATCCTGCTTGTTATTGGCCAGCGCGCTCCTCCGCGCAAAGGATGTTTAACAATTGACGAATCACAGGGGAGGTATTGCGTAAATACCGTGCCATGATGCCGTGCCGTGTTTGGTGTGCCCGGGCCTTAACTTTATTAAATATCCAATTATTTTCTATGCACTGAGGATTTATCTCAGTCAATTTTGTTTGGCTATCCATGCGCCCTTGTATATGTATGTGCATGTATAATTTTTTTATTGTACAAGTGTAAGATATTTTATTCCTTTCAAGATTCTTTAGGTTTTTTTTTGCTTTCCCGCTGTCCCCACTCTCATTTTTGCTTCACATTTTAATGCATATTTTGTAAATGCTTTTTACGAGAATTTGATGGAAATAAACGAGATGAAATAAACTAAAACAAATCTTTATTAGCTCATAACAATTTATTCATTTTTTTAAAATACATTTGTGCTAAATCTTTACTTTCAAGCATTTGTTTCAAGTTATGTGCGGTATGTTTAACATTCATTTCACATCAGTGCCAATATTACGTTTTTCTTTACATTGTCTCATGACGTGCAAACTTATACGACGTTTCGAATACTACTTCTAGTTTTCATCAGACAATTAATTTGTTGACCTAATTCGTTTCTTGTGTGTCATGTGGCCCCAATGCGTGCCTGAGTAAATTATAAGAGACCGTTTTTTTTTCCTGCTCCATTAAGAGGGCTGACTGACTAGCTCCCTGTCTGAACCTAGAGGGCGACAAACATACATAACCATGTATTTACTCCTCAGTCACCTAATCATGCAAATTTCAAAAATTGTTTATGTTTATGTTTACGTTTATAGTTATGTTCCTGTTTAATTTGTATGTATTTGATGTATTCTAAAAATCTTGTAAAGCGCCTAGAAGCATTAGCATAAGGCGCTATACAAATGTGGCTTATTATTATTATTATTATTATTATTCAAAAGTGAAGTAATGCAAAGTTTGGAATAAGGGTAAAAATCTTCTTTTTTTAAAAAAAATCATGACCATGCTCCAGCAGAAAAAAGAATTGATTTCCATTCTCTCATAAATGGCGCAAATATGAAATTCGTTGATATGAGGTAACATGGAGTTGTCCGATCTAACGTTGCAGATTTCGTCAAAGCTGTAGAAGAATGATGAGCGATGGAAATCGTAATAGTTCGCCTTGGCGAGACTGAGGCTTTAAAGGTAGATAACTACATTTGCACACATTACGGTTATGCTTACAACTTGTTGTGTACCTCAGATATACCAAAATGAAAACCTTCTTGAAGTATTTTGGTCGAAATTCAAATAAAAATCTATTCTATCATAATTAATCTTGACACCAATGGTATCGCGATACTCCTAGCGTATTCCGATACCACACACACACACACACACACACACACACACACACACACACACACACACACACACAAAACATTAGAGCACATACAGTGCGCACTTCAATACACTGCGACACCATACGGAATACGCACTGAGAGATGCGCTATTGGTCAACGAGGAGTTAACGTCTGTTTTGAATTTTGAACGCACGGTGAATTAGTTCGAGGCCCGAATAGAAGAATTATTATTGAAATAAATATAAATGCGCCTATCATTACCGATCTTTGTGCTTGATTGATTGGTGATAAGTTCTAACATTTAGTACTCTTCAATATAACACAAAAATCTTGGAAAGTCAAATTTTAGGCTGCAAAAGAAGTATTCTACCTTTAACCTAATTGTAAAGAATTGATGTCTCGCTGTGTTATTCAGTGTTGCATGTCGCCTGTGCACATTGATTGTATAAGCTAAAACAACAATGCCCCTGCTAATGTTCGCGCATTTCACAAAATGCAAATTCACCCCATTTACCGCGTCAAATAAGATGGATTAATGGAACTATTGCTTTCTCTCCGTACCCTCTTCCAAATTCATCCAAGCACTTCCAAATCATCAAGCTGTTTTTTGCGGGTTTTTTCGCTTTAAAAGCTTTTGCTTATTCAATTCCACTCGTTCCCTGTTTTTATTTCGTTATGCACATGTCTGCCTTTATCAAGTGCGCATCGGCAAGAAAGCATCTAGATAACTCTCGTCAGATCAGGGTCAGGGTTATATGGAATAAAAGGCGAAAAAGAAGTTAGTCCTAAGTAGCTCAGATGACCTACTGACGCATTAAAAAGTGAAGCAATAAAATATGGGGGTTGGGATGTTTAGTAGCCTTTTCTTGGGATATGGCATTAAGGAAAGCAAAACAACATAATGAGAGATGAATAGGGGATACATAGAGATGGGGATAGAGCGGAAGAAAGCAAGAGAGTGAAGGAGAGTGGGAGAGAGAGAGAGAGGGAGAGAGAGAGGGAGAGAGAGAGAGAGAGAGAGAGAGGGGGGAAGGGATGTATGCAGGTATACAATATAAGTAATTGCAGATGAAACAAAGGAAAACTAGAACTGCATTCGTTACTTGAAAACGAAATGCCACAAATGTCGTCCGAATGTATTTGGAAATATAATGATACTGTAATAGTTGATTGAAATTGATTTGATGAATACTTGACACAATCATGGCAATGTATAAATCACCAGTGATATATTGGTATAATTATCTTAATTCTATTTTACTCCAGTCGAAAGAAATGAAAGATAGAGGGTGTTTATAACAAAATATAGTCTAGGATGTTAAGCTTGTGTGATTTAAAACAAATCCAGCCATGCGGTGACCTTCATTTGACCCCAAACGATGTGTCAGCCAAATGTCAAGGTAATTGAAGTTTATTTTGGAGACCAAACGCGGATTTCCGTTTCCCACAGTGACAGTACTACAACGCATACGGGAACAATGCACGTAGAGGCCATACAAGCCGTGCACGAAGTGGCGGTTTACTTTAAATTCTCAATTGTAACATATATCTTATAGGGCGTGTTTGGTATCGTTGGAAAGATGAATTCACCAGGAATATACTGATATCATTTTCGCAACACAATTTTACTCTAAATCAAGAGAAAACAACAAGGAACGGTGTGTAATACAAAATGGCGTCTAAAATGTCATGCATGGGTGATTTCAAAAATCCGGCGACGAGGTGCCCTTCATTTGACCCCAAACAATATGTCTGCCAAATTCCATGGAAAATGAAGGTTATTTAGGACATCAAACATGGGTT
>BQKZ01002723.1:42285-61838 GCA_036244855.1 Temnopleurus reevesii | reverse complement strand
ATATATTGCACTATAAAGGATGAATCTACTTGCGGGAAAAAAAAACATACAAGGCAGCAGCATAATGTCGTGTTACCAGATTCAGTTTTAATTGAGATATATAAACATACTGACAAATGAATTCGGAGTTACAATTCATAGTACGAATTTCAGAATATTTCTTTTGTAATATTAGTTAATATTAGTTATTGTAATATTATTTATTTACTTATCATATGACTGTATTATTATCAAAGGAATTGAAAAAAAATGATTTGATTTGATTTGATAATTAAGTTTACAAGCATGATGGGATCAGCCGGTAGGTATGACAACCCCTTTAAGGCCCCAGCACACCAAACACGGCACGGCATAACGGCACGGTATTTACGCGCTATCTTGGTTGTTATTGGTCAGCGCGCTCCTCCGCGCACAAAATTTGTAACACTTGGCCAATCACAGGGGAGATAGCGCGTAAAAACCGTGCCGTGATGCCGTGCAGTGTTTGGTGTGCGCGGGCCTTTACTCGAGTCACGCTTTCCAAACAAGCTTTCTTCCCATATAAAGGTTTCCTCCCGGTTTCCCTTACTTTATGTTCAATTCGGCTCAGTTGTACGGCTTGCAAATGATAATTTCCCACAACCTTAACAATTGCATAACTCTCTGTTATTGGATAAGAAATTGCGGCAGATCCCTTTCATTTATCTACCTTAAAGTACCCTCCCATGCCATTAGTATTGCAACATAGCAAAATTACGTTCGTTTTCCATTGATTCACCTGTCGTATTTGTCTTTTTATTCTATATATATAAATGTAAAAAATCACAAATATCTATTGTTGAAATTAAAGTGTCATACACGGTTTGTAAATTGTGTAAGGTAAAACAATGTTTAATTGAGTTATGTCTTAGGTAGCAAAGACCAAAGACGACAAAGGTAGAACAATGCAATGTCTCGACTTGCAGATTAGCCAACGGCTCGTCGCAAATTTGTTTTCCCTTTCTCTAATATATATATTCCATGACTTGTTGAATAATTCTGCTAATGAAAAAGTGTCAAAATCTCTACCCCATATAATGGAAAATAAAATAGACAACGTTAGTAGAAGACGTCAATCTCAGTTCCTCCAGGGCATGTGTTTTTATTATTTCATGGCACATCGTGTATTAGCCGATGTGTTTTGAAAATGAGCAATGTAATTCCAAAAAGTTATCGTTCTTGAGTACAGAAACAAATCCTGAGATATTTTATAACATTTTTCTTCATATGGCCAGTGCATAAAATGTATTTATACGTCTGTCCTGAAGGAACCAAGAGTGGGTCTGTGTTGCAATACTTATGGCATGGGACGGTAGGCCATGCACACTCCTCGGAATATGGTAAGCGTCACTCTTAAATGTGTGCATGAAGTTGTGATCAATTAATTTTATTCATCTTGAAAAATGGATCAATGTGACTGTTTTGAATGTAATTTTAAATCAATTGATTTAATCAATCTTGATCAATTTTACGCACGCGTGATATCAGTTACTGAATGAAATCTCTCGCTCCAGCATAAATCATAAAATCCGAAATGATACAATAGGAAACGAGCATTGGATTGTGAAATATGAAATAGATATATAGTGTCCCCCAACACAACCAACACAGTCTCGTGGTTCAGTTTATACAGAACAATTTATTTACAGTTTATTGGTAGTAGGCAATTTCAAAATTGCACGAAACAATTTTTCAAAACAAGTTTACATCAGCTTAAGACGTCGCATTCAGTTAACTGTTATATTGAATACCACGTATCTATATTGCTTAGCAAAGCACGTGCATGGAACTGAGCCGGCCAATCTAGTCGTACGAACAAAGTAAATTTGTGTTCAAGCTTTATTATTGGCCATTATGTTATTTTTTTATTGGGGGGGGGGGGCAATAGGCCTATAAAAATTGCACCCCTTATCACCCGATGATTAGTATTGTTGAAAAGCTTCGTGGTGTTTCGTGCAATTTCGAAGAAAAAAATATGTTCATGTACTAACTAATTCACGGTTGTACAGCATAATAAGGACCCAACCGTATATTAGCTGGGTGGTTTCCCTGCCCCCGTAGCACTTCAAAGAGTCCGGAACCACCAAAACGTTGCTCGTTTTTTAGCTGTGCTGGGTTGTTTCTCAAGCGGACAGCCGGCTGGGTTGTCGCCGGAGCGACGGCGTTGGTGGTTGGAGCTGCTGGAACGACGGGTGGAGCGGCAGGTGGGTCGGTAGGAGCGGGTGGATTGACGGGTGGATTGACGGGTGGGTCGGTAGGGGCCTGCCCAGCGGCCGCGATATCAGATAGATGTAGCTCGCAGATAAACGGAAGTGGATCCCTAAGGCTCTGTTCCGTCTTCCACTGAGGCGAAACATCAACCTGGTTAATGGCCGGGTGCAGAAAATCCGCTTCAAAAAGAACGGCGCCGCGTCCTAGCATTGGGAGGATAGGCTGGTTATTCTCCCAGTTCGTGTAGTTCACCGTCTCGCCGCTGTACCACTCCCACATGCCCGATAGTGCGCCGAAATGCAGGCCTATCCAGACGCCCGTGATATCAACCATACTTTTAAGAGCCCACTCGTACAGGTAATTGTTCTCCTCTATCGTGTTGACCGTCACAAGAGAGGCGTTATGGTGGCAACTCCTGCAGTAAGCATTTGCCTCTGCCTGGAACATACCTTCATGTCTCCGCTTCATAAATGTACCGTTGATCATAATTACTGCTCCGCTAAAATACCTGCAGGACAGACAACAAACAGAGCAGACGCGAAAAAAATGTAAAACGTTGTATTATAACCGATAGCAATTTCCTAAAACTCCTGTTTCTCATTCATCCACGCCACATCCCTACCCCTCCCCCCCCCCCAAAAAAAAAAAAAAGATGGGCGTAAGTTAACAAAAAGCACGTCTAGGGTAGTGTTTATGAATTTACGGATGAACACGATATAATGTATCTCCAAAAAATTAAGTCGAACATCAATTCAATGCTCCTTTGTAAGGACATTCAAATGGGAACATGCTTGTCGTTGTTTTGTCTGCACAGTTCAATACACGGCGTACGGATCTCCATGACCGACTTTATTTTGCAGAAATAGTTTATATCGTGTTGGATGACATAACAAGCGACTGGTAATAGTTATTGCAGCGAACGATTGGCAGTCTTGCACATATCTCATGCAGTATATATACTCAATGTGCCAGGGAATTACACCATAATATTATCTTGCAGTCAGTAAATGAAGAAAAATAATATTAATAAAACTCTGAAAATTTGAGCAAAATCGGGTGATCCATTAAAAATGTAAGACTTTTCAGATTTTGATCTACACCTCTTATTGACTCCTTGAATTGGCAACGTACAGGCACAAAGTGGCTACCAACATGGAGGACTCTCCATTCACTTTGTACACATAATTTCACATTCCCCTCGTTTTCCGGAAAATAGACAACATTTTATTTTCAGAGTTAAATAAAATATCGCTATATTAATTCTCGCTACATTTCAGAAAGAATGACGTTGATTCCTCATTTGAAATATGATTTCATTTCATTTCATTTATTTCATTTCATTGATTTATCTTTAATAATTTTATGTACAAAGTCAATGAGAAGGTATCCATGTATGAAATCACAGATTATGCTAATTGGCTATAAGTTGCCAATTAAAGGATGCCCATCACAGGTGTCAATGATAACTTTGAAAATTCATAAATTTTGAATGGATTATCGGATTTTGCTCATATTCTCACAGTTTGCTAATCCTATTATTCCCCATTCACTGGCAAATATTTACATGTGGATGTAATTCCCCTAAACAAAAGCTAGGTTTTATTTATGCGTTTTGTCCCCCGTCGCCCAGCGTTTTTTTTTAACTTAAAAATGCTCGTTGTATCACAGTTACTGCGGGGCGACGTTCTGCACACGCTCTCACAGCGCAAGCCGAACGTAAAGTCACAAGACGACCTAAAAGGATTAAAATGAAATTCCCTCGAACAATCGGCCAGCGGCGAATTTGTTTATCGGTTTCACTTCTCTGGACCCAGGAAAATTGTTTATACAAATGAAAGAAAAAATAACAACATCGTGAACCTGTAATTCGACGTAAATGTGTGGATGACAGCCCTCAAATGTAAAAAAAGAGAGAATGGAAACAACGTCATCTCAAGAATCCCCCCCCCCAAAAAAAAAATTATCGCAATTACCATAAAATGTATTTTCCTCAAATTATGGCAAATACAATTAGAGCATGTATATCGTTATAGACGAAAATTATAGGTCTCTTCAAATTTGCACATACATCAGGTGTAACATAAATGCAAATTCACTTCCGATCGCTATACCAACGGAAATGTATCGTTATCATCGTCATGGTATCACTACTTCTAATAATACTATTACAATCACTATCATTATTGTTATCAATAATGTTTTACCATCATTACTATTATCACTATTATTATTATTATTATTATTATTATTATCATTATCATTATGGTCATGATTTAAGGGATTAATGCAGTGTCCACCGATATTGTATGCGGAGTGAAATTCCATTTTGCACGTGAAGCGATGTTGTATTTGAAGGGCGATCGACGCGTGTCTTAATAAATAGATAAATCAATATATGTATAAACAATTGAATTTGTTTCACGATAAGTAAGCCATATCTAGGTCAATTCTAGTCAAACAGAATATGGGCATGCTTTAATTTGCGACCAGAAACTTTGGATTATGGTAATACGTTTACTACAGATCACAAAGGTGATACAAATCTTTGTTTAATGTCAAAGCATACCCATTTTCCTCAATTCATTATCCCTCAAAAGTATACATTAATCCGTTGGACGACGACGAGGACTTTGTCTATTTTACAAGATTTCTACGCATGCAAATCCCTTTCGTTTCATATCATAATATTTTTATGACGCCCATTGAGAACATAGCAATTTCAACAATGGTTCTGAAATTAGTAATAATTCTGTTCAGATTTTAGCCGTAATTTATGTATTGCTGAGTGTAATTGCATAATTTTATTGTGGTTAATATCAGAAATAAAATAATTAATGAGGAATATATTATACTTGCCTGTAACAGGAATCTCCTTCTTCTGTCCAAAAACGTGGACATTTCACCGTAGGGGGCGCCTCAGGACCATGGTGACCATGGCCGCCCTGCCCGTGTCCTGCCTGCCCGTGTCCTCCCTGCCCGCGTCCGGCCTGCCCGCGTCCGGCCTGCCCGTGCCCGGCATGCCCGCCTCGGTTTGTCCCACCTTGAAGCTGCCCATGCGACTCAATAATCAGCGCCGCTATACACACCAACACACCGGTGCAACCCCTCATTTCTATTCACGAAGATATAATACTCCCTGTAAACTAATTAATAATTCGATCGCGGAGTATCTAGTTGAAATCCGAAACTTGGTCTTGTTTAATAGTTAATTCGTCCAAAAGGAAAGCGATTATCTGGCTGGGTTGATTAAGAAATTACGATATTTATACCATTTTTCTCCTCGTTCATGCACTTCCGGCACATGCATGGACACCGAGCCTTGACACCAGGAGGACATTGTCACGTGCTAGGTAGTGAGGACAAGGGCGTGGTTCCACTGGATGATCGTAGGAACACCGAACAAAGATGCATAATTGTAATACATGTGAAACCTCTCTCGCACGTGTTAAGGTTATCGGCGAACTTACTTGGGTTGCGGTTTCTTGCAACAGACAGTGGGGGCAAGAAGGTGACACAAGTAACCGACGGTGTCTTCTTATCACCGGTTTAGGATTAACGGGACTTGATTAGTTGCTGGTCATCATTTTCCTACTCATTTTACTTTCAGAGGGCGTGACATCTATTACTCGATCATGCAGAGTATGATGACAATTCGTGGTTGGGAAGTAGGCTGTAGTTCAGAGAGATAATAACCTCGTGGTGTCTTGTCCTGTCTCTCCGTACACGCCCACATTCAATATAAACCATTCTTCGAGAAGTTAAGTGGGCCACGGACAATAGAACCGTACGCCTTTTATTCAGCTTTGCGGGCACAATAATAGCGAGCCGGTTCCGATTTGAATAGCATAACGAAGGACTATTGAATTTGCGTTCGACTTCATTTTTTCGAAAATAGTTTACATCGTCTTACATTATTATTACGGTATTTTAAGTGTCGATCGCTACCAGACTAATTTTTCTCCAAGATGTAATGATTATATAAATTTCTTTCAAACCGTTTTGCGTATCCGTTGGTAAATAAGTACTTGATATCCAACATAAAGGTAAATCAAGTGCACATATATCATATTATCTTCAAGTACCCTTATGCAATATGCAATAATATCTACTGATTCGTATTCACAATCGCAATAAAAACTTTGAATCAAACGAGCTGTTCATATCCCACCTAACTCAAAATTATATTGATCGTTTTATTATGATAATATAGACCTTAACATTTTTTATTGTTTTCAAAATATATACATTTACTATCATCGTACATAAACACTTCTTTCTAGTATTCTTTCGGTTTTTTTAATATAAAAATAAGATGTTTAGTGTAGCATACCAATAATTAGATGTGTATACTGTTTTGTGCAAACATTCTGCTATCTTGGGAGAAAACAAAAGAAAAACTGTCTAAAAACGACGAAGTAAAGACTGGTAAAGACTGTGTATAAACCATTAGCTCTCGGTGGTCTAGTGGTAAGACGCCTGTCTAGTCATCAGGAGGTCTAAGGTTCGATTCCTATCCGAGTATGCCTGTGAATGTTTTTCGCAGCATCTCGGGAGAGCACTGTCAAGCAGTGTTGATTTATGTTGGGATAGAGCATGATTCATCCCATTAAGATAATTGGGTTGTTATTCGTTTCATTCGTTATTCGTTATTCTCCTTTCAACCAGAGGGTCGTAGGTTCGAATCCTACCCATGGTGTCAATTTCCTTCAGCAAGAAATTCATCCACATTGTGCTGCACTCAACCCAGGTGAGTTGAATGTGTACCTGGTAGGATTTTTTTCCTTGAAATGCCACGTGCGCTAATGAAGTGGCTGCCGGTCTAAAGCCAGGGTAATGATGCTGCAATTGTAGAGCGCTTAGAAAATTTTAATGAAGAGTTGATAAGCGCAATATAAAAGCCGTGTATTATTATTATTATTATTATTCGTTGTCGTTGTATAATGTGTAGTGCTGCTTTTATGATTACCGCTATGGTCAACTTTAGATTGATTATGTTAGATTTTATTTCCAGTACAAATGATCTGTCCACCTACATACTACTTTAAAACGATTAAGGTTATAATAAAAAACAAAACTAGCCTGTGTGTAAAATCGAACTCATGAAGTGGAAAAAAAAATCATTTTTTCAAAAGTCATACGGTGCATTTTGTGAGCAGCACGAACTAGAATTTATGCATGCATAAATCTAGTTCAGAGTCTGAACGGTTTCATATTTGCTCTGCCCAAGTGGTATACGACCACGACCGTTAGATGGCGTGACCATACCTTCGTACAGAACGCCAGAATATTGGGTCTGAGATTTTTTCGTCGCCCGTGAATTCTCGGGGTCGCGCCCTCTTTCGGACTGGCAGCAATGGGATGAAAGGAGATCGATCGGGAGGAAATATCGCTTTCAAAAAATCGTTTAAAATCTGTACTAGTATAAATTATGTTAGTGATGGTTTATGACTTATAAGTAATGAGCCAATTAGTCATTTGTTGTGATACTGTAAACACTCGACCTCATATCGGTTAAGGTAAAAAATGTGATCCTATGGGGAAAAATGAAGAGAATATGGGGTTGAGTGCAAGTAGCGTATTGGTACCGTAAGTACACTGCAAAAATGCTGGTGTTAGATTTAATACCAGTCAGAATCTATATAGGACCACACTAGAAAAATGTTAAAATAACATCAATTTGGAATCAAATCACTATAATTAACACCAAGTAGTGTTGTCCAGGCCCTTAAACAACACCAGTAGGTGTTGAAATATATTAATTGTATTCCAAACCGGTGTTATTTCAACACTTCCCTAGGTGGTCCTATATTAATTCCAATTGGTGTTAAATTCAACACAATTGTTTTTGCAGTGTCGTGAGTTTACTACGTAATGCCGATCCTTAGCATGCTTAGAGTCTCTTTCAAATAATCATGTCCAATTTCTTGCGCATGGATAGGCGTATTTTCAACGCCATAAATTTGGCCAGGCTTGATTTTTTTTGATCGTTTGGAAGTGTACTCTCCGTCAAGAATGCGGAATTTCAAGTTGTTCGTAAAATACATTACTATCATTACAGGAAAACACTCATCGCTTATGTCCAAATCAAAAGTTGTCAATTTTGCTGAATATGTATTTTTGGAAAAGGACTTGTAAAAACTTTCGAACCGTACGCTATTTTATGTGTTCATTCATGCATACCATATTAGTTAGTGATCATTTACGCGTACGCTAATCAGTTAATTGACCAATTTCGTAATATATTCCGATTTACTTGTAGGTTTGTCCATATATAAACATAGCTACGGTGTCAAACATAATGGGAGTACAGCAGTCAAAATCCTACTTACCTATTCAACGTTGCTAGGTTGGACAAACATTATAGTTTGACCAACCTAGCAACAACCACTTCATGTCATCCACATTTGTTCTGCTGGATTAGGACTATTTGGAATTAGGTTGGCAAAGAAGTGTACATGAAATTAAAATAATACCATTAATGAAAATGGTATATTGATATGAATTCCCGTACATTCTGATGAAAGAACCCTTTCTTTAAAAAATAATGCTATTTCGATTTCGGATCAAGGACGATTCTATTTTTTTTTTGGTGGTGTTAACCAGTCACAAGTATTCTTGTTTTAGGGAGATGCCGTTTTACGAAACTCATGCGAAAACACTGAGAGAGGATGCTATCACGCCTGCTAGATAGCTGCATGTTTGAAGTGAATGGAAAACTACGTTGCTTTTAAAAACAAACAAACATATTTTCTGAAAACAAAGATTTCGTGAATTTTTGGATTCTTATAAGCGAATTATTTGAATACAAATTAATTAGTCACCTTTTTGACAAAATAGGATAATTAGCTACCATGTGGGTTATGCAAAAACAAATCTTTTCATTATATGACGTTTTTACAGTTCATTTTACACATGTGATCTGGTAGTAATGGGAGCGCCCTCTTTCGGTTCTTTGCAATAGTCTCGAAAAAACGACATTTTGATTGAAGCCCAACTACAATTTGGGAACGATTAAGAACTGCAAATTTTACGGGATGACTATCATGACGTATATATATATATATATATATATCTTACATACATTTCGAGACCAAAGCATATTATTAAGAACTGATTCTGTTTGAACATTTGAATTTGACCATTAAACCATATTGGCGCCCTCTCTTGGTAATAACACTATTTTGTTTGTTATATGGTATATTAAGGTTATTTCTGAGCTTTGACAATAGAATGATAAAAAGGTTTAGACGAAAATTAAATTCTGAAATTTTCATCCGATTCCGTGCACGTGAAGGTGTCCTTTATCGCGAAATAGAATATTGAATAAGTGGGGTACATGACACTGAGATATTTTGCTCATTTTAGGTTATAACTTTACCAAAACTCATTCATTTTTTACACAATCTTTTGTGCAATATATTCATAATACTATATTTCGGTTCATTTACCTTTGAAGACAAAATCTGGAGACAAAAATATTCGCTTTTACAAAAACTTTACTTGGGCTTTAATTGAAAGTACTCTTGATTGTTTAAAATGCCTAGCCACGCTTACTGATGATAATCACACATTAAAGAAAACAAAAACATACACAACGGAGATATAAAATAAACATCTAGTTTATTTAATGAAGAAATTTACAAATACCCAGTTACAAATTTTGGGCAACAGAATGCTCAACATATTTTTGTATTATTGCTAAATGAATCGACATATTTCAGGAAATAATCAGACGATATTTCTTTGATAAAATCGCAGATGCTTCCCATTTGTCGTATGTATCATATTGTATGTACATGTATTTTCATTGTGACACTGAACTGATATTAACAAAAGAACCGTTCAATTGATGTTTTGCCCATCAATTGTGTAATGTCTGTATTCATAATAGCAGTGCAAACCCAACCACCCTGAAATGGGGCTTATATACCTAAACCATACCCAGAGTTGGGATGAAATAGATCATGTTGTTGATTCAAATCCGCGACTCCCTTTTGAAAGAATTTGCTAAGAATATTATTCCACGGCGGTTAACTGTTCAAGTCTAGACAACTTCTCAGTTAAATATCAGAGGAGTGTACATTTGAGAAATGTTAAAGAGCTAGCAAATTCATCCTACCCAAAAACATCAATGTGATAAATACTTGGATTGGGAGAACCTGGGGGTGTTTCATCAAGATTTGTCGTAGAGACAATTAGTCATCGCTGACAAATTCTTTGATTGTGATTGGATGAAAAGCACTATCGCTGACAGTTGCTATGGGATCTGTCGGAAAATGACTCCTTGTCGCTGCGACAAATCTTGATGAAACACCCCCTGATGTCATATGCTATTCAGTCTCTTGGATTAGGTGTTATAAAGTTATTTGTGAAACTACGCACGACTCTCCGCACAGGTAGTGACCATTTCGTATATTCTTACTCAGTGGAATATTAGTTGCCATAGAGTGCAAGAAAAGGTCATCATTCTTACGTAGAGTCTCATGGATGCTTTTTGAAATACAACCATAGTGAGCGGAAACAGATTGAGTTTGTATGGATCTGGTAAGTGTGAAAAGAGTTCTGCAGGAGCCCAGCTTATGGCCGGATACCATAGTAAGGATTCATCCTGTAGTTTGCTGGGCCGTTCCGTTGCCTTCGGGGCACTTCAAAGAGACGGGAGCCTCCGAAACGTCCTCCGGTTTCCATGTTGCTCGGGCGGTGCCTCATCATGACTGGGCCACCGGTGCTGGGTACACCAGTGGTAGCGACAGGTGGTAGCCCCATCGTCGTCGTAGCCATGGCTGGTTCCCCAGTACCCGCTGGGGGTGCAGTCATACCCGTTGGGTGGTACTCGCAGATGATGGCGTGTCGGTCGTTCCTGGCCTGCTCGGGCACCCACTGCGGGGTGATCTCCACCTGGTTGTTGTAGATCTGGTTCTGGATGTCCGCGTCGAAGATCATCGCGCCAAGTCCTGGCTCCGGCATGGGCGCCTGGAGGTTCTCCCAGTTCTGGTAGGTGAGTGGCTCGCCGCTGTACCACTCCCACTGGCCGGACATCCCGACGTGTAGACCGATCCACACGGGCACGGGCTCGACCATCATCCGCACGGCCCACTCATACAGGAAGTTGTTCTCCTCGAGGGTATTGACGGTCACCAGGGATGCGTTGGGATGCATCTGTCCGCAGAACATGTTCGCAGCTCCCTGGTAGAGTCCGTTCTCGTTGGTGACTATGTTCGGGCCGTTGGCTGCCACCCGCCTCAGGAAAGCACCGCTGTCATATCTGCAAGAAATTGAAATAACATTGAGAAAAGGGTAATATTTCGATTAAATGCCCCAGCACACCAAACACTGCGCGGTATTAACGCAGCATCACCCTTGTTATTGATCAGAGCGCTCCTGTGCTCAATGGATGTTCAGCAATAAGCCAATCACCGTTGAGACACTGTGTAAATACCATGCCGTGATGCGGTGCCGTGTTTGGTATTCTAGGGCCTTAACACTTAACTGGATTTGTTCGCATTTTTCATAACTACCCACCTCTGTATATAGGCAGTGCCCTTTTGTGTGTACACTTGGAGAGTACACACAATAACTAAAGCGTTCTTTGTAATGTTTGCAGTGCGTAAGCCGGTGGCTTGGGATGTGCAATCTATACATACATAATTAATGCAACAGATAAAAGGTCATATTGTTTGAGGAAGTATTGCATTTTGTAGATATTTTTCTCAATTTAATGACGCATCACCTTCCATATAAGCTATGTCTCATCATTGTTTGTCATCACTTCATATAAAAAAAATGGATATGGGTTTTGTCACACACATCACTCAGAAATCCATGCCCATTGATTTGTAAAGTAATAACACATAGTCACTGATAGTGATGACCCATATCTCATTTTGAAGTTAATGAAAGACTCTTCATGATTAAATCGAATGCTTCCTTAAGTTATCAGCCAAAAATATATGGTTATATATCGAAAATTGAATTTTTTTGTCATTCACATATACTGGCCATTTTGGACGACACTACTCATTGCGCAATACGTCAACATGATCAAGCTATTCTTAAATATTTATATCGTCAGATAAATAAATGAATCAACCAAAAACGTAAATTTATTTCAAATGTTAATACATATAAATGCATAAATTGACGATATATTGTAATCATATCTGCAAAATTACGAATAAATACAAAACCCTTTGACCCTTTTACCACCAATGAAATCGCATTTCAAATTTTGATAAGACGTATCTGATGGCAATTTGTAAAATAAATAAACAAATAAATGCAACAAAATATTGTTCACCTACATTGTTGATTTTGAGATGTATATTTAGGAATGTGTTCACATCTAATCAAGATCGCATGATTTTAATTTGTATTGTATTTCTTGTTTTAAGCTACTCATAAGAATTTTCTTCTCAATGTATCAATGTTAAGATAAAAAATTAATAATACGTTCATATCTAATGCAGATTGCATAATCTTAATTTGTATTGTGTTCATTGTTGAGCTACTCATTAACTAATTAAACCGCCCAAGTTTAAAGCATTTTTGAAAATCCAGAAATATGTGGAATATTCTATCGCTAAGAAAAACGGAAAGCTTTCATTACATTATAAGAAATGGAGATTTAATGTGTGAAATTGTATATTTCAGCCAATGAATCAGCACGCGTGTCCGCCGCAATTTTCTTGGAAGATCGTTTGAAATTTCACCATTCTATGATTATTTCTAAATGCGTTTGTAAATATTATGATTGTATATTGATTCAATAAAACATTTAACAAAAAAACTAATCGTTATCGTATGCATAATTGTTTTGGAGAAAAAAACCCCGCTTGATAGCACGCCTACAGTTCACACGGGTGCGCCAAGGGGTGGGTCATCCCTGTCAGCTATAGACCCCCCCCCTCATCCCAATTGATTACGCAGTAACCAATGCTCTGTATTTTGATGACAAAGGACGGGTCCAATTTTATGTTTGGGTATGAAGTGATAGAGTGATAAAGTGATAGACGTTGACTGATGGGCGGGGAGCGCCCGCGGGGAACATGAGTGCACAACCGTAGTACGCAGTACGACTTATCACCACCTGATGTGCGCCATGAATGGTGTAATTTACTGCCGATATCTGCTGCCCACTCGTTTGTACCTTCAACAAGCCCCTTTCTACGAATTTCGCAATCACGCTGATCGATACAAGGTGCCTATACCTGGGACCCACTTTGGATTTAGGACACCTTTACCTCGTGCATTTTGTTCATTGATTTTGTTCTGCTTTGTGATTGTGTACGGTTTATCGGAAATTGTGTAAACTTGGGATAACTGAACTTGTTGTTCACTGCTCTGCATTATTCTGTTGTGTCCAAATTAGTACACGCACAAATTATAAATTCATGAAATATTTGTCTTTTGTTTTGTTAGAATTTTACTAAATTGTACTTTTCATGAGTTTGATATTTTACTAAGCCTCACCTTGGCTCATTTAAAGAATACACGTAATGAGCAGATATATTCGAAATGTATATATTATCTAAAAATAGAAATGAAACTTTACAGAGTAGTTAGGAACCGTATTTTTGTTAAATGGAACATTTATAACAAAAATTCTTACTAAAACGCTAAATTTGGAAGCAGCATCAAGTATTATTTGTAAAGGTCAGAAACATAAATATCCATGTCTAGTTTGTATAGATTTATATTTTTGCTAAGCATTTAGCTCATATATTATTTTGGAAAATATGAATTGGTAACTATTAGATAGTTCTATAATCTTTGGAAATGCAGTAACACTTTTAAGACAATTGCCCTGAAGAAATGATTGAAAGTTTTAACTACACTCGCACAAATCCGTTACAAAAAAATAACTTAAGTCCTAACAGTAAGGCCGACTCACACCTTTGTGATTTTCACCTGCGTCGGTCCCGCATTTTTGACAATTAGAAACGCTCTCCATGCGCAGAATATATGCTGGCGTTCGTGTTGTTATAAATTAAATGCATTTTTATATTGTACTGTCGAAGGACCCCAATGTAAAATATTGTGATGGTCAATAAAGTTAGAGTGGAAACTTCATTTTGGAAGTAAGCCAAATGGTTAAAAAGAAGTACAAATTGTATAACACGATAAAACCTATTTTTGAAAAATTAGGTCGAACGCAAATTTAATGGTCCTTTGGAGTGATATTAAAATCGGAATCGGCTTGCGACTGTAGTGTCCGCACAATTGAATACACGGCGTACGGTTCTATTGTCTGTGGCCCACTTAACTTTTCGCAAATAGTTTATAGCGTGTTATATAAAACATAAGGACCTTTATTCTGATGTCGGGTTTAAATTAAACTCGAGTCTAAATCTGTGGTTTAAGTATGGGTAGCCCAATATTTATTTAAACTATAAATGTATTATGTTAACTGCTCTCTTTTCTCATGCTCTGATGATTCAGAAAAATATTTAAGTTTTTATTCCAGGTCAGTTTTAAATCCTGTGAACGCCAAATGTGCGTGTAAATTAAACACCGACTGTTATAGATCCAGGCCTCTTTTGGCTTCCCATACTTAAACCACAGATTTAAACTCCAAGTTAAACCTGATATCAGAATACGGGCCAGACAGTTTAAATTGATAAATGGTTTACTTACAGGTAGCAGCTATCTCCTTCTTGCACCCAGAACTTCGGGCATGCTTCTGTCCGTGTTGGGTCGGGAAGAATGGGCTCAATTGGTCCATGACCACCGTGTCCATGTCCATGCCCCTGCCCGCCGTGCCCCGGTCCGCCGTAGCCCGGGCCGCCGAAACCCTGGCCCTGTATGTGGGCGACCAACGTCGCTAGACCCACCATCACACAAACAAAACCCCTCATTTTCTCCAGAGAGGCGCTAAATGTTCTTGAAAGAGAATCCGTATGGTAAACTACCAAGGTGACCAACTCAAACCGATGTCAGTGTGATATATTCCATCTTTGCAACTCCTACAGTCCTATTTATACACCTCCCCGTGGCGATCAGTTAATCAATTCTAGTTGGTTCCCAACCGACTTCCGGTCACTCGTTCTTGGACAAAAGAAATACATAAGGAAGGGGCGGTTCTACAGATTACTAAAGGTGTTAATGAGATGTATGCGATGGTGTGTGATAGGCCTGGAGACAGTGATTACTTAACACTTCGTGATTAACTATCAATCATATGATTCGGGCATCTATCTGTATTTGGCAAGTCATCTTAAGAACTTATATAACACTATTTCCTTCTTAATGCCCGAACTGGGGTATATCTATTTGTGTACGCATCATTCATGTTAACCTAATCCATGTCTACCCGTTGACAATTATACGCCAAATTAATTGGATTGAGGTTGATCAGTGACGTCTCCACAAGTAACATTAGATTTGTTCATTTCAGATGATGACCTCAGGGGATCATCTCATTAAATATGATGTACGTCAAAAATCTAACCGGACAATCTTAATGTTTAATAGATAATCTAATAATGAGGTAGGAACTATTGTATTTCTTTCTTGATGTTTTTGTCAACATTCATTAAGCGCGACTAATTATGGTTGACTGTGTCAAGGTTTTACACAGGTAAGTTGTTACAATGTCATCTTCTGAAACTGAATGAAGAAAAGTTACAAGTTGTATGAAACTTAAGCGAAACTAACGACCTCTGCTAGCAAAATGTGGTGCTGCCTCGACGCGGTATTTAGGAAATAGAACTAATTACAACAAAACAACTTGTTTATCTTTCAGATCATAATTTAAATCTTAACTATAATGATTGAATATATTAAGGTTGAAGGAAGGGTTCTCTAGCTCTTTGTTGTGAAATTACTAAAATAATATGGTTCTTCCTTAATTATCCACGTATATAAAAATCACACTCATACATGCACCCATTTACGCATACCAACCCATACGCATACAACCCACCATGGGCTAATGTGCACATCCAGGCATGTAAGAACTGCATTACCGATTTGAATTAACATTCCACATTGTAAAAAGTGTCCCGCATGTTATAACTATGAATATTATACAAAAGAAAAATTCCATGTTGCAACAATTTGCCCCAGCGTTGGAACAAGTTGTTATTGCGTGTTCATTGAATAAAAGATATTAATGATAATAATAATAACAACAGTAATGATAATAATGATCATGATAATAACATCAATATTAACATAGTTTGGCATAATTTATTTCCTTAACATGAAGTCGAACGCCGATTTGGTACTCCTTTGTTATGCTATTCAAATCGGAACCAGCTTGTAATTGTTGTGTCCGCACAGTTTAATACACAGTTTAGTACGGATCTAATGTTCCATAACCTGATAACATGATAGAGATATCTTGTTTAATAATAGCAATAATAACATGCAGGTACAAACAGAGCTTGAGTTTTCAATCCCAGCAGAATGGAAATCATATTCAAGATAATGATAATAGAGATAGTAATTACAATGAAAGTTAATGACATATGGTTTATTAATTATTCCAGACTTTTCAGTACAGTGGTCACAGGTACTTCGTTCGGTGTTGGCTACATGTAGTTTATCATGAAGTATGCAATTGCGTAAAACCCACTATGCGTCATAACACGTGACCAAGAGTCGCCAAATTGCATGAAAAAGGACTCTGTTGCTGGATACCATCAGCATATTCACGCCATTCTAATTTCTTGTCTGACTTCCTTTAAGATGAGGTTGATCTGCTTGTCTAGTTTGCATGAATTTTACTAAACCAGGATTTTCTGTCCCAGATCCATTCTTAAAGACGCCATGTTCTTTAACCTATTGACTACTGAATTATATAATTCCCATTGACTTTACGTAGGGAACACTCAGTTCCAGACGTCTATGGGTTACCAATATCCGTAGGTCTATGCTCCTACGTCAGTGGAGTATCTCGTCTTCTTAGACATGTCACGGGGACCCCCATTTCAAGGTTTATTGTTTGGCACTGAATTAATTATATTATCGAAAGGTATGACGTTTCTGTTTTTTGCGGGAGCCAAAATCTAATCAAATTAAAGTCTGGACAAGACGTTAGTAATTTACACTGTCCCTTGTCATGCACGTGTCTGAGTTGGCTACATTGATTAATGAAATTGTGTACAGTAAAGAGCTTGAAATTTAGAATTAATCATATATTTTATAAAGCTAAAGATTAGTCAGGAGGTAGAATTTGATGTATACGTCCCAATGTAACGTTTTACATACATAAAAAGAAATGCATACGATAACTAATATTGGAAGAGGTTTAATGCACATAGTCTGGATTATCTAAGTTTGAAAATGCAAACCTATCGTGGACTGTTTGCAGAATGGGCTACCGGCTGGTCAAATACGAGATGAGAGGATCGAGCTTCCGACGGTATGTTTGTGGCTTGTGAATTCTCATTAATTTTGCGTGTAGGGCCGTCTGCGAGCGAAGAAAAACTACGGAATCGTTATTTCTATTTTGGGATAATGAAGCCATATTTCTGGGTCGATTTTATTCAATTGAATTTTAACGTACTCGAATTTGTTATTGAAAACACTTATTATGTAAATATTTTGACTACTTCTCACAAAATTAGCAAATACTCTGAGCGTCATGTCTACAAAACTGTATACGTTTACAGCTTTAAAAGTGAGATTTGATGGATGCATGGGCTCTTCACAGACGCAATGTTGAGTTGGTATATTTCTAAAGGTTAGAGTAGTTGGAACCTTCACAAATGTTAACTATGCGCTTTAAAATAAGGGATCCAGTATTTTAATGGCTCGATCCTACATATTTGAAGTGCATAATTAGCATTTTAAAATGGGTGTCACCTATCTTATGGTCAACTCACACCTTTGTGTTTTAGCCTGCATCGGCCAAGCGTAAATGAAAATAAAAAACGTTGCCTTAGTGTACGATATATATACTGATAAGACCATAGGCAGACGTTCGGCTTGCGCCCAAGTAGTGAATGCAAAGCTGACATGATCATCGAACTGATCTAAGTATAATTATTTAAACGTTTTGGAAATTGTAAACGCACAGCATACCCTAATCAGATGGGGGAGCTGACGTTCGGCTTGCGCTCAATGAGCGTATACCGAATGTCAGTCCACCGTATAACCTGCGTCTTTTTGCGTCCAGGGAACATTTTGAAAAACGCTGGACCGAGACAGACTAAACACGCAACGGTGTGTGTCGGCCGTTACTTTTAATTGTTAATTTCAGTCTCAGATGCAGCTCTTGGATAATAGAATCGATAAGTGATCACATTCACTTAACCCGTTGAATACTGCATTCTGTAATTCCCATAGGCCTTGTGCATGGGCTTTCCGGTTACAGTAGTCAACGAGTTAATACATTATCAAGTAAGCTGGTATCTTGTGTATCATTTTGACATGTTTGAAAAGGTGGGATCTGCAGCAAAACTTTGGAGATCGCAAAATTGGGCCTTTTGCCAGCATTTAAAGATATAATGGACTCATTGTTTGATATAGTTGTCATAGTTTGATTATCCCTTTTTAAGATGTATTTTTAAATGAATGACCTTAAGATTATAAAATGCGAGCACATGAACATGAACATGAAATAAATTACAGGTATGTTTACAGATCATCACATACAAAGACAAAATGTAATATATCATCGAGCCATATAAAAATTATTGCAATACAGAAGGATGAAATGATATATTGCAGCTTACATTTTGTTTTACATTTTGAATTCATATTCCATTAACATAACTTTATAAGAACAATACATCCCGAAGATATGAAGAAGAAAAACAAGTAAAATGAGAGCACGTCAAGATACAAAAAATGCAACATCACTACTGGTTCTATTTTTCACGTGTAATGGTGCAATATTGCACCCCAAAGTTGTTCCCTTTATTACATTTCTCTGGATCTCTATTCCAAAGTGTAGAGACAATTAGAAGAAGGGCATTTAGAGATATAAAAAGAACAACTTGAAGCAAAGCCACGTCTTGCAATTGTCCCCATGGGGGGGGGGGGGGGGGGGGGGCATTGGCATAGTATCAAAATCAAATCAAAATCAAATCGTTATTAATACACGAGTTGACAATGACATCCGTGTAATTCTGTAACATTTTGAGGTATAGCTTAAAACGTGAGGGAACGTGTTCTGGTGTTTGATTGCCAGCCAAGTTGGTGATAAAAATAAACCATAACCAGATTCTGAGCCAGGACTTTGGCAAAATGTGATCTTAAAGTATCTTTTCATTATCAAAACTAGATTACATAGAGGTTGGATGGAAAATAAACAAATTAGGTCGATATTCACAAAATCACCGTATGACAATTGTATTTGTACGATTAGAAAAGAAAAA